>JASDQU010371201.1:162933-182018 GCA_032191745.1 Picea mariana | reverse complement strand
GGTCCATTGATCTGTGCGCCTGTTTCTGAGCCGTAGATCCAAGCGTGCTCTTTATCACTCATTCCGGACCCCCCCCCCTCCATTAAAGGCAGAACGGATGGGGGGGTCCAGAATCCAATCTGGACCATTGATTTAAGCGCTCATCCCTGGGCCGTCCAGATGAGCGCAAATGTTATCAGTGATTCCGGACACCCCCCGGCTAAAAGAAGAACGGTCGGGGGGGTCCGGAATGCTGTGTGCACCGTAGATCTAGGCGCCGCGATCAGGACCGTCAAAATGTGCAGGGAGCATAAATGGGGAGTGGAAAAGCACATGCGCTGGGAAAAACTTAGGAAAAATGCATTTTATGGGTTTTTTTTTCCCAAATTTTCAAATAGACACCACCAAAGGGCTTCGACCAAACTATCTTTTAGGCATTTGAAACATGGTGCAACAATTACATCAAGATGGCTTTATTGAAACGAAGAAACAGTGCCACTAACCTATGTTCTAACCTAGTTTCCTATGACAGTTAACCCAGATTAAACTGTTGGGTTAAGAAATTACTCTACCCTAGGGCTATCTGACCAGGATTAGACAGTCTGGCCATATTTATTCACTAATCTAACCTAGACACTTTGGCTAATATTAAACTGTTTAGCCAAATCATTCAATACCCTATCAGCATCAAATTTAAAAAGAACTTGGCCATGCTTGAAAGGTATGGACCAAGTTACTATTATTTCATGGGGCTTTTATTGCAATTATTTTATGCCCTCTTTTCTTTTCTTTTCTTTTTCCTTTTTCTTTCTTTTTTTTTCTTTTTTTCTTTTTCTTTTCTTTCAAATTATTTGCAGAATGAAAAATCATTTGTCAACAAAAAACACTAGAGAGAGATAATATCCCAGTCACCAGTTGATTCCTATAACTTATAGGGTGATAACAGCGGCTCCACCTGGGGATGGTACTTTCCCTGTGAAGTGCCAAGAATCCTGGTTCCTGTCATTCTGAACATTTCTGCCTAGTAGCCTTCATTGGTTTTATTCTCAAAAATGGAAAAACAATGATCAACAGCTTAGGGACTTCTCTTCGAGCTTCAACCAACTGACTAATGTTCTTCACTCATAAAATGCAAGTGAAAAATGAAGATTAAAATGGTATGTACAATGGAGAGTGAAAACTCGAATCTTCTACTGAGGTGGTACATAATGTTTCATCATTCTGCCATTCATAGGTCCTCCTGGCAGATCTGTCCCATCAACGTTTTTTAGCAAGAAAACATTGTTTCCCCTGAAAGCTTGGATCATGTATGGTCCAGTCCACAGAGTGTCAAATTTCCCATGCTTCCCCTTGTCTTCATTTCTGGCATCCCATCCCAACACCAAATCTCCTAGCTCAAAATCATCCTCCTTGGTTCGTTTGTCAAAGATCTTCTTGATATTTTCTTGGATGACCTGTGTTTTATTGAAAACGTCCTCCCTAGACTGCTGCAAATGGATCATCTGGTTGATCCTTCTCTGTGAGTCATTCAGCTTAGCTTGTACCTCTTGAAGAAACTTCATGACAGGGACTCCTAAAGAAGTGGGGAAAACTGCCTCTATACCATAGACCAGTTGGTATGATGACATATCAATCGACCTTTTGGTGGTCAGCCTGTCAACCCATAATGCAAACACCAACTTGTTGTGCCATGATTTCTTGTTTTCCTGCAATGTTTTTTTGATAATATTTACCAAAGTTTTGTTTGAAGATTCCACCAACCCATTCCCCTAAGGGTAGTAGGCTGTGGAATGCCCCAAACCAATGTGATACTAGTTGCAGAAATCTATGAGTTTCTTCGACCGAAAGGCAGTTGCATTGTCAGTTATAATCTTTCTAGGACATCCAAAGCAAGGCAAAATATTGTTTTCAAGGAATTTGATAATAAAAGATTTAGTGGCTTGCCTACTTGGTACTGCCTCGATCCATTTTGTAAAATAATCGGTGGCAGTTGGAATCCACCTGTACTGGCCTGAAGACGGGGGGTGTATTTCTCCAATGAAGTCGAGCCCCCATTGCTGGAAAGGGGCCTCAACTAAGATCGATTTCATAGGTAGAGTAAGGAGTTTCCTTTTGCCTTCAAATAGTTGACATTGGTGACATGCTGTTACCTTCTGATGCACATCGGCGAATAGGGTCGGCCAATAAAATCTAGCTCTGAGTATTTTGTTGGCTGTGACCTTCCAGTTCAGATGGCCACTACATTCTCCTAGATGAAACTCTTGTAACACTTTGTCAGCTTCATCTTTCAATAACAAATTTAACAAAATGCCTCCAGGATCTTTCCAATACAAATTTCCTTCTAGAATACAAAATTTTAAGGCTTTCAACTTAAAAAATCTAGCTTTAGTCTTAGTCAAACCAGGGGGAGCTTGTAGATTTTGCAAAACGAATATAAGGTCTGCATACCATGGAGAGTTTAGAAATACCTCTCTCATGATTGGAGTCACCATCTCGCCCTGTTCATCTGCCACATATAGAAAATTAATGTCAAGAGCATGGAAGTTAGATTCAGCCATTAATTTAGCAAGGCCTTGACCTTTGATTAGTTTCGTGGGATGAATCTCTATATCATATTTTAAAATGAAAGCAATCCATTTTCCCCTTCTTCCATATGGATTGTCCTGTGTCAAAATGTCCTTAACTACCGCATTCAGAACATAAGCTATGGTGTGGGAATGGAGAATGTAGACCCTAAAGTCTTTTATGGCTTTTACCAAAGCAAAAGCTTGTTTCTCCATTATCTTGTAATTCAGAGCAGCATCCCTTAACGCTTTGCTAAAGAAATCTATGGGTTGTTCATACCCTTCGTTGTTCTTTTGCAGTAACACTGCTGCTATAGTATGTTCAGAAGTGAAAGAAAAGAGATAGAAATCCTTAGTAAAATCAGGAATGATCAAAACAGGGGCTTCTATGAGTGCTCGTTTGACTTGTTAGAAAGACTGTTTGGACTCATAGTTCCATTTAATTTTTACGTCCTTTTTAAGCATGTTTGTAATGTTTCTGAGGAGTTCTACCAGATTGGGAATGAATCTTCATAGAAAGTTAATTCTTCCGATAAAAGACTGTAGTTATTTGAGGTTTCTTGGGTGTTCTAATTTTTGTATGGCCTCGATTCTGCTGGGGTCTATTTTGATTCCATCTTTGGAGATGATGTGTCCCAATAGTTTGCCTTCCTCTAACCCGAAAAGACTCTTCTTAGGATTTAAAGAGATCGCAAACCTTCTACATTTCTCGAAGACTCATCTAAGGTGTCACAGATGTTTGTCATCAGATTGGGAAAACACAGTTACATCATCTAAATAGATGACAATAAACTTACCTGATTCTTCCACGAAGGCGACATCCATCGCCCTCTGGAATGTGGCTCTTGCATTCATCAGAACAAAAGGCATTTTCACATACATGAAAGTGCCCCAAGGTGTGGTGAAAGCGGTTTTGTCTTGGTCGTCTGGGTGAACTAAGACCTGATTGTAACCCGAGAAACCGTCCAACAGAGAAATTCAACTAGACCCGACCACCCTTTGCAGGATGTGGTCCATTTTCGGCAAGGGGTAATTATCCTTCAGGGAGACTTTAGTCAGATTTCAGAAATCTATGCAGAGTCTGATTTCCCCGGTTTTCTTACGTGTAGGGACCAAATTAGAGACCCACTTGGAAAAACGCAACGGAACTATGATATTGGCATCGTACATTTTCTTGATTTCCTTTTCTATCAGAGGGAGAAACTTGGGATTTATCCTCATAAGTTTCTGCCTAAATGGTTTTTGGTCTTCTTTTATTGGAATCATATGTTGTATGATGCTGGTATCATAGGCTTTCAAATCTTCATAGCCCCAGGCAAAGACATCTGAATATTCTTTGAACAACTCAATGTATTTGAGTTTTTTCTCTAGGGGTAATGATTTAGACAGTTTGACTATCCTAGGTTTCTCTTCAGTCCCTATATTACAGTCTTCTACCTCTTGTCCATGGGCTTCGATTTTCAGTTTTTTGGCTACGTCCTTAAAGTCGAACAAGTCCTCTAAAGGAACTAGTTCTCTAGGCAAAACATTTCTTTTCAACTGTAAAACATCAGCATCCATTTCATCATCGCCTAATTCTCCCGAATCTACGGTATTTACACTATCAATTTCAAAATCAGAACTATTTACATTTTCATCGTCGTTCTCTAAATCTATATTTGTACATTCAAAATCGTTTTTACACTGCAGAAAGTCTTCGATTTGATCATCATTGCCAAACACTTTCCAGTACCTGATATTGTTGGGAACGGTTGGTCTGCATTTCACCTCGATGGTGTAAGGTCGAGTCGAGCAGAAAGGAATCTTACAAGTGGCTGCTGACGTAGCCAATCCGTCTGCCATAATATTATGTCCCCTCGGCATTACTTGCAAGTCAACTTCAGTGAAGCATCTAAGGGAATCAAGAACAGCATTCCTATAAGCTCTAAGACGTTGGTGTTTCGCAACATACTCACCTTTGATTTGCTTGATTATCAACTTAGAGTCACCTCTTACCATAATCTGTTTAGCACCAACTCTTTTCAAAAGCTTCAGACCGAGCATCAAGGCTTCATACTCAACAATATTGTTAGTGCATTGGAAATTTAATTTATAAGAATGGTTTTCTGAGTACCTGTTTCTGTGATTATGCATCCATACTCCTGCTCCAGCTCCTTCTTTACTCACTGCTCCATCAAAATCCATGCTCCAGAAATCAGCGGGTAAATCTTCAGTTATCACGTTCTTCAGCCTCGCTACCTCAATGATTTCTTGGCCTTCATCCTGACTAGATGTATCTTCCACCAGCTGAGTATCTTGTTCTCCCGTGTCACCATCATTGTACAAGATGAAAGAATCTAGATTAGAATGTGCAGAGTAAAGGGGATAGTTGTGCGGCTTTTCTTGGCTACTGACCATGTACTTCATCAATGTTTCTCTGTATAGCCTTCTTTGTTTCCCAAAAATTGGGATAGTGGCATAAGACATATCCAGTTGTAAGGTTCCTTTCAACTTAGCCCCCCAAGATCAGGATAGAAACATTCCATACTTCGGTGGGATGTCTGCAACTACCACATCCATTACCATGCTCTTCGCAGGAATCTGAACCAAGGTGATGCATAGGTCCTTAATCAATCCAATACATCTAACTTTATTGGAGTCGAATGAGTGTAAATCCTTGTAAGGTCTGGTGACCTCCAGTCCCAGTTTCTCCATTACTGCTTTGGGCATCAGATTGTGGGAAGCACCCGAATCCAGCATGGCGTTATGCAAGATCAAGTCATGTATGTTTATACTGATATAAAAAGGATTGACCTCACCAGTATCATTTCGACCATCTACTTCAGGTCCGAAAAGAAGCTCGGGTTGATCATCAGTAAGGTTCACAGTGTCTGAATGATTTGTTGATCCAATGGTTAAGGCCTTCGTGCCTATGTCAGGTTCGATGGCCAGTGCTTTAATCACCTGTGAACGATAACCATCTTTGTTCATCAACTCTGTAAGTGGGATGGGAATTTTTACTTTGGCCAATTCCCCCTCAAGGCTGAAAGGTGTAGGGGCTCTGTCTTGGCTCATCAATTCTAGTTTGTCCACCATATTCTTTTGCTCAGAAGTACTCGGTGTATTAATAGGTGAAACCTAGGGCTATGACAGTCTCTTCAGAATAGTAAGGTTTTTCTTCACAGGAGCGTCGACATTACTCTTCTCAGGAATCTTCTCAGCAGTGCCCTTCTCAGGAATCTTCTCGGCATATGGCTCAGAGGTCTTCCTGGTTTTGACTACCTTCTTTGTTTCAGTTGCCTTTTTTGGGGAACTCCCTTCTGTCTTCTTACTCCGCAGATTGTATTGCCGGTGTACCTCCAGAATGGAATTTTTGAATGCCTGTTGTTCTGCATCTTCAGCTTCTTCACATACTTTTGTTTAATTGAGAAGAAAAAGTTCTTACTCTTCTTGGGTAAGGAAGCTTTCTTTGTTGTCGTGAATGCCCATGAGATTAATGTGAGTATCCTCCAATTCCTCAATCACTTCCTCCCCTTCATCAGCATAGTTTTCTTGTAGGGGAGGCCTGATCTGTTGATCTGGATCCCTCTCTGATTTGAGGAGGGTTTCTCCTAAAGTTAGGGTTCCGAACCTGGGGAGCTGGGGGGTTTTCTCTCGAAGGATTTCTATCCGATACAGTAAGTCTTTCCATCATTCTTTCCACTGCTCTGGCCAAAGAATCCAATTTGGAATCTGAGTTCGATGTGGAAGGTTCTTCTTTGATCGTGACTCTCCTTTCTGACCTCTGACGTGCCCTTTTTGCCAATAGATTGGCCTCCACACTTATAGCACTTTTCTGCATGTCTGCCAAGGTGGTAGAATTTATTTCTCTTAGTTGGTATGACATATCAGCATCAAAACCATCAGGGAATTTTATCAACAATAGGCCCTGTGGAGGTTTGATTTCGGCTGGAATTGCATTGTACAGGTTATTGAAATGGGTGCAGTAATCTTGTACCGTCTCACCTTGATTTATTCTTATATTCTCATATTCTGACAATATTTGGAGAGGGTTTTTCTTTACCTCCCATCTGTCAAGAAAACTCCTTTGGAACGCGACAAGGTCAGGTACTAAGGTGGCTGGTAAAGCTTTGTACCATTTCTTGACGTCACCTGCCAAACTTTGGGCAAACAATCTCATTTGAACGTCAGCCTCGTCAACTTCTTGCAAGTCAAAATAATCATTCATTTTGTCAACATGTTGTTTGGCATTTAAAGGTCCCGTTGCATCGAACTGTGGAAGTCTTGTTTCATAGTCTTGGGGCATGGCATGTAGCAGCGCAACAAACACCAAAGGAGCATATCGAGCTGCCATGATGGGTGGAGGAGGTGGGGCGACAACCTAGATGATCGATGAGGTAGTGACTGAAGACGAGGATGAGGAGGGACTGGATAGTACTGAGGGAGTGATTTGTGGTTTATTCTTGGGAGATAGAACTTTGGGGGTTCGAGGTTGCAAAACAGTTGGGGCAAAGATGATTCCAGTCACAAAACTATCAGACCGTGTTCTAACCAGGATTTGTTGTGGAAAGGTATTGAGATCAGGGTTTTGAGAGATAACAGGTTTCCCTGAAAAGGACAGGGACTTATGAAGGGGAATGTGACTCACTGAACCTTCAGCTAAGGTCTTTTTCCTGAGCAACTTTTTGGGGTTATCTGTCACTATCGCGGGTTCTGGGTCGGGATGAGATCGCGTGTGAACTTTCTTGGGAGCCAAAACTCTTTTTGGTTTTATATATATATATATATTTTAGTTCTGTGTTTTGTGAGTCCGAAAATAATATGTACAAAGTTTAATCAACCTCTAAACATTACTTTCTTATCAAATTTGAACTTTATTTTTAGGGAAAAGAAAACGTGAAATTATTAATTTTTAGTTTTGTCCCGAGTGGAGTCACCACTATGTTAGCACTTGGTAAATTTCCTAGAGGTTGAAATAGAAGAAATCTACAAATGTAACTTTATCCAACCACTTTTGAAGCTGGGATATAGACATTCCAACTTCAGAGAGGGATCTCTCTATATGATTTAGCTATGTTTCCAATTTTAGATATTAGGCTAGGTAAAGAAATAGGTAGGTTTTGTTGTCAAAGTATTTTCTAAATTGGTTGAGACAGTCTACACATCCATTGGGCTATGGGGTCTGTGTTTAATTAAATATGAAATACAACTAGAAACGTGAAGAAAGGCTTCCACAGGGCGAGATAATATACTCACTGGATCTTTTAGTAGCTTAGATGATGGACGGAAGAAAAGATGAGAAAGATAAATTCAACTAAGAAGCAGTTAAGAATTTCTTAATTGAAAACATCAAAAGATAAACACTAAAATCTTCCGAGTCAGAAACAGGGTATCCAAGATAAATCCTGCAACATTCGCTACTCTTAAAGATTAGTTTCAGAAAACAATATGATCACAAAGAAAGAATAACATTCAACTTAGAGAATAAACATCACCAGTGAATACACGCAAGAATCCTGTAAAAGTGCCCCCTTTTTATTANTTTTAGCCTAACTAATTTAACAAATCTCCTAAATTTCGGAACTGCTTGATGACTTGGTGAAACTGCACGCTGATTTATGGGTAGACCGTTGATGAAGCCTTTTGCACGACCTCATCTGACTGGACAGGTGACCTAAACCTTTTCTTCCAGCTGAAGAATTAGTCCTCTCTTGGTCAGAACTCTTTTGACCTCAAGGATGGTCTCGGTTCTGTCTTCAATCTTCAGCTCTTCCAGCTCTTCCCTGGTCTTAGAATTGAGGAACTTAATGATCTCATTCGCCTGTGTTGGCATCTCCTCCAATTCTACTCTGATCTTCTCAATAGCCTATTTGCTCCTATGGACCAACTCATTCTACTCAAACATGATTTGGATCATGGGCCATATCTCATTTATGGAGTTTTTGATATCTGTCCATACATTCTCTTTGACCTCAACCAAAGTCTTCCCTGCCACTGTTTGCTTTCGGAGCTGCTGTAACTCCTGCTTGAGCTGTTCTGTTACCTTCTTTTCCTTGGAGAGACTGGTCTGGAAGGAAGTTTTGAGTTTCTGGAGGTTCTCAGCTTCCTTTTTAATCCTGCTGATCTCTGTCTCCTGTAGGTTCATATTTTCCATGGATTTGGCGAGGTCCGTTGTCCCCTCTTGTGATGTCAATGGAGTTGCGGATGAGACTGTTGTCACTGCTGTTGTGCTTGCTCCTGAAAACAGAATGGAACTCAATGGAATGAATTCCATTGGCTTCATCTGATCCTTCTCTTTTAATAATCTCTTCATCTCAGCTTCCATTTCTTTGAGCTGTGCATTCTTCTCCATGAGTAGCTTGAGCATTTCATCCTTCTCGCCTTCTTTCTCTGCTATCTCCTTCGCCTACGAGTCCTCTGTGGGCGGGAGCTTCAGTTTCTTACTGAAGGAGGTGATGTCTACATTCTTCTTCTTTATCATCTCCTCTGCAACCTTGATGTTCGAAGGATCATAGCCGATCTTGAGGACCAGCTCCTCCAAGGTCTTGATTCTATTGTCCTTCGCAAAGGACGATATCTTCTCCAGCTTGAGTTGTGTCTGGGCATTGTTCATTGATACCTGTAATTTTGCTACAGAAGCAGAAGCATGCGCCAACGTATGGAAAACCATTTCCCCTAGTTGTTTGTGCAGATCCATATGATCTGTTGGGTGCATGTCCTTCGTCTGGAATTAGAAGGTGGCCCTCTTGTAGTCTGTAATCACCTTGGGGTCTGGTACCTGCACCTGGAGGAAGGCCATGTGCATCCTTGCCTTTTCTGTGTCAAATGCAGACAACAGCCTATGCTACACAGTCGACGTCTGCTTCTGAAACTGAGCGTAAGTACTATTGGTAAGGGTCTGATTCTTGTTCTTAATCAGCTCATACTTCTCAAAAATTCTCAACTTGGGCCCAGTCTTGCCCGGCTGAGTGTCCAGTGGGGAGTCTGAGGATTTCTTTGGCACTGCTGGGGTGATGTCCTTATGTAGGCTTGAGACGAAAGGTGGAATGATAGACTTGACCACTGTGGTAGGCGGGGCTTCTTTCTCCCCTGTAGGGCCAGGAACTGTGGTTGTCTTGGGCCTCTTAGTGTGCGACTGTAACTCTTTAGACGATACCTCCATGACAGGCGGAGATAACTCTTGTCGAGGCCTTTTTTCCTTAGGGACCTATGGCATGGTAGTTGGTGGCACAGTGGTCAGGGGAACTTGTTGTTCCACTTCGACCAAGGTGTCAGGCACCCACACTGTCTCATTTGTGAATTTTTCAATCTCGGGCTTGGACACATGAACATACGGGATGTTTTTTTTCTTCACCCACATTTCTGAGATGATCCCGCATGGATCACAGTCCCATGGGAAGCTCAGAAAGAACTTCATTTCTTTCAACATCCTATCATCTTCTTCCCCGGTGCCCCGACTGTTGTAGATGAAGGAGCCAATATGCCCCTTGATTTGAAGCTGTTGCTTTTTCTTCAATGATACGAAATGAATATCATCTGAATTCATAATCTGCCTTATGTATTCTAAAGCAAAGATTCTTACAAGCAAATATTTGGGTAGCTTATACGGTGCCAACTCGCAACCGTATACTCTGATCTCGGTATGGTTTTGATACAGGTACCAATCCTTGGTCTTTGTATTGTCCAAGAGATGCAAGATTCTCTGGACTCCGTCGTTTATTCGAGGCTCAGGACTGCCGCTCAACATGCTTACCACAGGGTGGTAGAACAGATCGATGAATGCCTTGAAGTTATACTCTGTGGAGTTATGCCTCAGCAAAGAGGTCCATGCTGTGACTGGCTGAGGCCTTCCATCTGCATCCATCTTCTGCATGGAAAAACTAAATTTATCTGCTTGAAAGAAAACAAACATGTATGCCAATATAGACGAGTATTTGAACATGCCTTCCGTGCCAAAATTCACGAACTGTTCGTGAATATTGGCTACCAAGAAGGTGCTGAAATAAAACTGGGTGGAGGGCTTTTCATCAGTGGAGAAAATGGATAGAAAACCCAGAATGGGCTCATCTACCGACTGGTCGGAATAGTACCCTATCAAAGCACAAAGGGAAGAAATGACTTGGTTTCCGTTAGTGGAGAACATGGACGATGGGTAAGGGGGATTTGTGGAAGGGAATTGAGCGGAGGTGGGAAGGAAAATCTTGAATATTTGAGCTCTTTGGGGAAAATTCATCTTCTGATACAACTCTGTAGGGATTTCCAGGTTGAAAGGAGACGCAGAGTCGGTACGGGGAATTCGCATCATCTGGTCTATGTCTTCTAGCATGATGAGGAACAGGGTGTCTCTGGATGAGGAGATGACGGCTCTTTGTTCAGGAATATAGTGAGCTTGGCATTTAAGTGTGAACTCGGGAAAATGGTGGATCTGGGAAAAGAGGTAAAGGGGTAAATTGGACTCCTAGAGTTCAATTTCATCGCTCTGGTCCAGGAAAACCTCCCTGAGCCATGACTGGAGGTCTAAGAAATTGAAATTTCATTTGGTATCTGCGATCAATCTGTCTTTGTCGACCAGTGGGATCTTGTCCAGGTCGACAGGAGGCGGGAGAAAATGATTCTCCTCTCCTTCTGCTTGTCTGGGCTTTGGCGTGATTTTTTCAACAGTACCTGCAATAAACACAAAGTTAGTGGGGTCAACTGACTGTGGATGAGGGAGACAGAACATAATGGAGGAGTAAGCTATGAGTTTCTCTGGTGCGACGGGTGAATAGCGAAAGTAAGCGAAATAACGGTAGTTTTATTTAAAATGGGGTCAGTCGGGCATGAGAGACATGTCATCTAGATAACATATAGGTTATCTAGTAATAAATGGACAATGGGCCACTTGGGGGTGAGATGGCAGGTGACGGTGGCTGAAAAATATGAATGGGTGATGTGGCGGCTAGGGATTGGAGGTAAAAGTCGCAATAAGGGGCCGGTCATGAGTGAAAGGGGGTAGGGGACTGACAACAGTTATGAGATGGGACATAACTCGGGAACAAGTGGAACAAGTGGAGCCAGTGGAAGATGACGTCCATAAGTGAAGGGGGTCTGTCAGATAGTAGATGGTGATGGGACTTCGTGGCCAATAGATTTATGCCACATATGACAAGGGGGCCTGCCAGAGGGAGATAACCAGTCCGGACCCGCCCCCCTCGGTTAAAAGCAGATCATCCGGGGGGGTCCGAAATCCATTGTGGGCCATTGATCTGCGTGTCTGTTTCTGAGCCATAGATACAAGCATGCTCTTTATCACTCATTCCGGACCCCCCCCTCCATTAAAATCAGAACGGACGGGTGGGTCCGAAATCCAATCTGGACCGTTGATTTAAGCGCTCATCCTTGGGCCGTCCAGATGCACGCAAATGTTATCAGCGATTCCAGACCCCCCCTGGCTAAAATCAGAATGGTCGGGGGGGTCCGGAATGCTCTATGCACTGTAGATCTGGGCGCCGCGATCAGGACCATCAAAATGTGTAGGGAGCATAAATGGGGAGCGGAAAAGCACATGCGCTGGGAAAAACTTAGGATAAATGCATTTTATGGGTTTTTTTTTCCCAAATTTTCAAATAGACACCACCAAGGGGCTTCGACCAAACTATCTTTTAGGCATTTGAAACATGGTGCAACCGTTACATCAAACTGGCTTTATTGAAATGAAGCAACAGTGCCACTAACCTATGTTCTAACCTAGTTTCCTATGACAGTTAACCCAGATTAAACTGTTGGGTTAAGAAATTACTCTACCCTAGGGCTATCTGACCAGGATTAGATAGTTTGGCCAGATTTATTCACTAATATAACCTAGACACTTTGGCTAAGATTAAACTGTTTAGCCAAATCATTCACTACCCTATCAACATCAAATTTAAAAAGAACTTGGTCATGCTTGAAAGGTATGGACCAAGTTACTATTATTGCATGGGGCTTTTATTGCAATTCTTTTATGCCCTCTTTTCGTTTCTTTTCTTTTTCCTTTTTCTTTCTTTTTTTCTTTTTTTTCTTTTTTTCTTTTTCTTTTCTTTCAAATTATTTGTAGAATGAAAAATCATTTGTCAACAAAAAACACTAGAGAGATATAATATCCCAGTCACTAGTTGATTCCTATAAGTTATAGGGTGATAACAGACATCAATGGAAAAGGGTGGGGTTTATTCCCTTGAGTTCAATGGAAAAAGGTAACTCTCTTCTTTCGGTCTGCTCCCCCTGAACATATAGCACTTAATAACACTTAATTTTTATGGTCTCTTTCTTCCATGAAGATTTTTCGTGGATCTAGGACATATATGTTACTTGGTCTTCTTATTGCAGTTGCAACCAATCTTCCTGAAACTTCTTCTTTGATTTTTCATCTTTGTGTGTCAAACATGAGAGTATATCCTTTATCACACATTTTACTAACACTAAGTAGATTATGCTTCAAGTATTCAACCAATAGGACATTCTTTGCTTTTACATTTTTGCTTCCAAGCTCTACTACACCTTTTCCAAGTATTTTGGCAGATGAGTCATCTCCAAATGCAACATTTCCACCATTTTTCCTCAATCTAATGAATTTTTCTTGATCCTCGGTCATGTGTGAAGAACATCCGTTGTCTATGTACCATTCATATTCTTCTTTACATTCTTCATCGGTCAATGCTATTCGACAATTTTCATTGTTTGGAATATCTTTCCTTCTCCATATTGTGGTTGGCATAGGGACATTTGGCATAGGAGAATCTTCATTCATATATCTGCAATCTCGTTCTTTGTGACCAAGATAATTACATTTGTACCATACAACATTTTTTTCCATCAATGGGGAAAATGAATTATAAATTCTATTGACAAATCCACAATTGTTTCCATATCTTCTATTTACATCATTCATGTTTCTTGCATAGTTGTTCCTTTCATTGATTATGCAATTAATTGCCTTATGTCCAAAATTTTTGCAAGTATAAAAATGACCAAGAAATAAATTTTGATACCTGGGAGTAAGTGACCTTCTTTGTGATGTAGTCCATATAGGTTCATGATCTACTCTTCTGTAGTTTCCTTCATACTGATTGAAGCTTCCTTGATTCCTGAAGGTAGGAGATTTTCTTGGATATTCATCGCTTTTGTAATCATTCCTTCCTTCTGGTATCCTGGTCCACTTCTCATCAACTGTCTGTGTAGATATTTCTTCAACCTTCTTGTTGGTATTTTCATATTCGTTGTATGAAGTTTCACCCATACATCCAATATGTGTTAAGTATTTTGGCACTTGAGAGTTTCTTAAGCTCTTCCTCAATGAGACAACTTATTTTTCAAGTTTCTCACAATCTTCTTATTTCTTCATCATTTGGACATTCCTTACTGCTCCTATTCTTCTTCCTTCTTCGAGTAGAATTTTCAAGAAAATGGTTTCTTCTCTTAGTTTCTCAAAGTCTTCTAATTGTTTCTTCAAGCTTTCAATTGTCTTTTCACAACTACCCATTTCACTTCTTAGTTTTCTATGCGTGTTTTTGAGCTTGCTATTTCCAATCTCAACATGCTTAAATTTTTTCAGATTCTCATCTTCTTGTTGAATCATTTATGCTTCATGATTTTCTTCTTCTTCATTAGAATTTTCTTCTTCAGTATCATTTCTTTCAATCCTTGGATAAGGACATTCAAATTCAACATGTCCTACTCCTTCAAAATTAAAGCAAGAGAACTCACCTCTATTGGCTTCTTTGAAATGTGAGATGTTGTAATTTGATTCGAATTATTCTTCTTATTCTGCTTCTTCCATTGCATAAAGGTCTTGTAGCTTGTCCCAAATATCTTTTACTGATGCACATGATCCCACCTTGAATTTAATTGAATCTGTCAATCCATCCATGATGGTATCTATTGTCAATTTATTGTTCNCCATTATATTACTCCAGTATTCAAAATTACTTCCATCAAATGGTGGAATCCCATTTAGAATGTTGTCTTCCATTTCTTCTTAGGATCTTCCTTCCAGTGGTTAAAATGTACTGAAGGTAACCCACTCTGATACCAATTTTTGATACTTAGAACACATCACCAATAGAATTCATCCTCCCTTGAAATTCGGCCTTATTTACTTTAGATTTCCTCTGAAATTCAACTTATATATCCTTGCTAATTAACAAACTTGTGCGTGTAAAATGAATGTATAGTGATATGTATTTATACCCTTTATGTCACATCCTTTTAACATTAGGGCCGACAAGTAGTTTCTTCTTCAATTCACATTTTCATATTCAAAAATTCATTTCTCCTTAATCGTGAGGATCCACATGATGTGCCACATACCACTATAGGTAGAATGACTTATACTATGCATCCATGGGTGTTGTATCTGCATATTTAATTTCCTTCATGTCTATCTACTTCGATCAACTGTGGGGTCCAAAATCCAATGGCTACGGTTGACATCAATGACAACAACAAATCTTCCAACCATAACTCAAGGTAGTATTTTATTAATTGAAATTTATGTTGATGATATTGTTTTTGGAAGTACTAATGACAGGTTAAGACAAACTTTTTCAAAGGATATGCAGAATGAATTTGAAATGTCATTACTTGGAGAACTATCCTTCCTTCTAGGTCTTCAGATATGACAAAAAAACCAAGGAATTTTTATTTCTCAAACTAATTATATCAGAGAAATGCTAAAGAGGTTCAAAATGAAAGATTGCAAACTAGTTACCACTCCTATGCAAACCAGTTGCAAATTGAGAAAAGATGATGATTCAAAGTCTACAGACCAGAGGAAATGCATGTCAATGATTGGTAGCTTACTATATGTGACAACATATAGACCAGATGTAATGTAGGAAGTTGGACAGGTGGCACGATTTCAAGCAACACCAAAGGAATCACATGTCTTAGAAGTAAAGATGATTTTCAGATATCTCAAAGGAACATAAGAGTTTGGATTATGGTATCCAAAAGGAAAGGATCTATCACTTATTTCTTACATAGATGTAGATTGGGCAGGTTGCATTGATGACCGACAAAGCACCAGTGGAGCATTGTTATACTTAGATATACATGTTGAGTATGATGAGCCCATTCCAATATATTGTGATAATACAAGAACCATTAATATCTCAAATAAACCGGTGATGCACTCCAAGAAGCAGCACATTCTAATAAAATATCAATTTCTACGGGAAAAGGTTGCAGAGAAGAACATCGGAGTTGAATATGTGGGAAAAAAATAACAAGTGGAAGACATCTTTACAAAACTGCTTCCAAGGGAATCCTTTGGGTATTTTCGCTAGAGACTTAGAGTAATTTCTACTCCAAAATGAATGCTTTTGAATGCTTATCTTATATGTCTTATATTTACATGAGGAAGCACCATAAAGCGGATAGTTCAGGTTGGGGGATTAGTTTCAGGAAGAGTTCAGTCAAGGGGAGTATCCCCAAGGACAATTCACTTAGGGGG
Source organism: Picea mariana (assembly GCA_032191745.1). NCBI lineage: Eukaryota > Viridiplantae > Streptophyta > Pinopsida > Pinales > Pinaceae > Picea > Picea mariana. Next base: position 166,025 of record JASDQU010371201.1, on the reverse strand, counting down.
AGCATCCTCGGATGGAAAGATACATTTTCCATTGATGTCAAAGGCGAAGAGATAGAAATATTGATGAGGAGTATAAGCATGAATGTTATCATGACTAAGTGTTTCCATCAATGTTGGTGTTTCCATAAATTCCAAAGGGGGAGACTATCAGACAGCTGGCTTGGGTTGATGGATAGTTGGTATGGATTCTTGGTTTTCATTGATGTCAACTATTGGATATTGATATTGTAGATTGATTTCAACCCTTGGAGAAAGTCTGGTAGCGAATTTCGGTAGCACAAAGGTTTGGGTAATGGACCCAAGGTTGTTTCATGTATAATGGTATGAGTTTTAATATATTTGAAGGTATGACTATTCTATATGGATAGTACATGTCATTCCATTTTTGGTGGTATGTGGAACATCACATAACTCCTCACGGTTAGAGAGTTATGTCCATGAGAAGTTGGAGAACCCAGGTTTGGGTAATGGACCCAAGTTTGTTTGATGGATAATGGTATGATTTTTGATATATTTCCAGGAAATAATATTATATATGTATAGTAAATATCATTCCATTTCTAGTGTTATCTGTAACGTCACATAACTCCTCACGGTTAGAGATTTATGGCCATGTGAAGTTGGAGAACCCTAATGAGTCATCTAGAAGCCCCAAAAGGTCAAAGTAGTCAAAGGGGTTTAAGAGATTTTAGAAGGTAAATAATAAAGTGAAGTGATGAGTGTACTATAATTCAAAGTGAATACAAAATAAATTATTTAAATAATAAATTTAATGGAGAAATTAGGAGTGGGTTAACCCTAAAATAAGGAAAGTGGGTTAAGATGGTTAAAAGGTAACCCCTTGAGGAAGCTACATGAAAGTATAAATAAGAGGAAAGGCTCTCTCATTTTAATCACACTTGAGAATATTGAATATATGCAAGTGATCGAGGTAACCAAAGGATATATAAGCCAAATTTCAGAGGGAATGTTAAGTAAAGAGGGCCAAAATTCAAGGGAGGATAAATTCTTTTTGATGATGCTTTCTAAGGTATGTTATTTACAGGTTATCTCACCATTTTCGCAATAACGTTTTTGCTAGATTGATGCAGACCCTAAAATTTGGAGGCCATTGAGTAAACATATCCAAGTAGCTATGATACAAATTTCAACTTGTGGGTTTTTGTAGTTTTAAAGTTACACTTCGTGGAAAATAGGGTTTGTGGCTAGTCCTAAAACTAGTCTAAAACAAGAGTTTCGGGTAAAAACATCATAACAGATCCAAATTCAGTAAGACCAAATGTATTGGTTAGAGTAAATTCTACAGTATTCTGTGCATAATTTTTAGATCCATACAACAAATATTATGTGTGGGGCACGCTCTACAAGTTCTCTCTCTAGATTAAGCCATAATTCAACAAGGTATGCCATTTTTTCTATAACTCCATTTTTGAGAGGTTCCAAGTATTGAAGTCTGGAGGAATTGCATAAAAGACACTGAAGAACATTTTGTACCATTTTCAGATCTTTATTCATTACAGGTACATAGTTATGATTATTCCAAGTTAGGGTTTTTTACTAATCCAAAATTAGTCATGTGAGAGTAAAGTAAAGTTTGATGAAAATGCTAGTCTCTTGTTGTTAAAGTTAAGGAAGGTTTGCAGGTATGTGATCATATACAAATCAGATTTGGGTGATGAAATTGATGAGGTATTTTGGTTGAGGTACATGTTGGGTACATGGTTGAGACTAGTAGTTGATGAGTTGGCACATACATGAGGTATATAGTTGATGATGTTGGTACATATTGATGAGTCATATTTGATGAGTAGTTGATACATGATTGGTACATACTTCGTACATGGTTGGATTCACTTGTTAGTAGTATTGTTGACACATGGTTTATGGATGATGTAGCATACTTGTATTGGTATATTATTAGAAGTACATATTGATCTTGGTGATGATTATGAGTTGTTGTGTTATGCTTGGTTGATGCACATCTTTGAGAGTTGTCTTGGTGATTGATCTTGGTTAGTGGATATGATTTGGTTGATAAGATTAATGAGACAGGTTGTTGTGATAGGTTGTTTGGATAGGTTGTTGTGATGGGTTATTCACACAGGTTTGGTGCATGGTTGATGCACTTGTTCATGGTACAGGTTGAGGTACAGGTTGGTGGATGGTTGATGCACTTGTTTATGGTACAAGTTGATTACATGTTGTTTGGTATAGGTTGGTGCATGGTTGAGGCACTTTTTTATGGTACAGCTTGATTACAGGTTGAGGTACAGGTTGATGCATGGTTCAGGTTATTGGTACATGTTGTTTGGTGCAAGTTGATTGGTACATGTTTACAACAATATATATAACAGTGATAGTGTGACAATGGTTCCATCATTCTACTTATACATCAGGGAGGTTGGGCGGGGAAAGGATAGGTGGTTGTAGCCACCTTTTGTTGTAGTTGGAGAACATAGGGCGTTGTAGCCTCCTTTTGGTTGTATCCAGAGAATTGAGGAGTTGGAGCTTCCCTCAGGTTGTAGCCTGATCAACTAGGGGGTTGGAGCCTCCTTCCAGTTGCAGTTGGAAAAAAAAAGTTGGTGCTTCCAATGAATGTAATTCTTAAATACATATAAGTAAAATTATTCTGTGGTTTTCTCCCTCTTTGGGTTTCCACGTAAAACATTGGTTTACTATGTATGTGTGTGATTGCTCATTTGTTCATTGTTTATTTACTCTGAAACTATTGGATGATAATTCTACATTGATATAACACTTGCATTTTATGGTGAAAAAAGATTAAATTGCTCTATTACTAATTCGCTCCCCCTCTCAGTAATCGAATAGATTTCCCCCATATTGTCCAAAGAATATGATTAAAGAAAATTCATTAAATGATTGCCCTCATCTCAAATAAATAAAATCACTCTAATGAAGTGGTGAAAGGAAATTCAATTTGGAGTATGCACATAACTTCACCAAGGCTATGAACCCCTGGATAGCAATGAAGAAATATTTGTGATATATGTTAAGATTGTTTACATATCCTCACCAATACTCTGTTATTAGTTCCTTTTCAGTGATTTTTATATCCTAATATGATTGGCTCT
>JASDQU010371201.1:148203-162778 GCA_032191745.1 Picea mariana | reverse complement strand
ACCTTGAGTTAAGACAAAGTCAGTTAAAATTCTAATATTTTAGTTAAATTTAGATTGATTATTCTTGACAATTCTTGAGTAGATCTTAATAAGGAAATACTCTATTAGCCTTACTTGATATTTATTATAAAACCTATTTTAATTTCTATATATTGACAGTTTTACTACTTCTATATAGGGTTAAAATTCACGAGAAGAAAGTATTTCGTCAGTTTTATGTATAGAAATGATGACTCCATTTCCCAATAAATAAGGCACAAGGTATGTTGTTCTTAGTGCCTCATAGGGAGCCGCCTGTTGGCATTATTGATTGTGTGTTGTCATTGATGGAAAAATGAATCAAACATGGATAGTAATCAAACATGGACATACAAGAAATTACAAGGATATGCTTTATGAATGGTATCAAAGGATAACCTATAAGTCATGACAACACATAATTTAAATTCTGTTGAATACAGAGGAAGTTTGAAAAAATGATTAGGACAAAGAGATAGTAGAGAGGAACAATTGTTTGAAGTTGCTATAAATATGGCGAAATATGAAGGAGTTCACTGGTGTGAAGCTGAGAAATAATGAGAATGTTGAGGATGATGAAGAGACAAGTCAAATAGTGAATTGGCTAGGAGATATTTCTACTGATGGAATATTACATTAGGCTACATAGGAGTACAAAAAAGTAATGAATAAATATAAGTGACATAGATCTAAGTAATGAAGGGAGATAGATATAAGTGAAGCCTGGAACACTCAATTGAAGATGAGGGAATGAATAAATATCGGGATAAATTGTTGAAGAAGAGTTCTGTAAAATATGGATATAGAACTTAAAAACATGGAAAGTCCAATCAAGATTGAATAAAAGACGACAGTTGGATTGAGGAGAAGTCTAGAATCATGGGGTGTAGAGTTAGATAGATGTTAACTATTGGATCATGAAGAGGCTGAATAAGGATTGTCAGATCTCACGGTAGAAGGTGGAATATGTTCAACCGTCCGTTCAATCATGGATTAAAACATTGTCATAGATTTAATGGTGGTGAAAAACGATGTGATGTAGATCCAGTCATCCAACCATAGGTCATATCAACGATGGAAAAATATTTCTCATAGAAAAGGTGCAAAGAGTTTAACATGGGGCATACCCCGCGAAATATTGTGGGTCGTCGATCACAAAACCACATGTTGGTTAGAAGTTTATTTCAAGGTCCACAACATTGAGATACAAGCCAGGAACCCATCCCATGAAATGACGGGGATTGTCAATCCAACGAACGATTAAGTCTACACCATCGATTAAGTCAGGCTAGACATTTCTATCTCTCAGTTTTGTATCCATAGGTTACGAGTTTGGTTATGTGGGAACAATGAGTGATTATGGCTAAGGCCACAAGCTAAGGGCATAGTCGTTGATCATATGGAACCTAATGAATGTCTGGATGAAGTTAGCACGGTTTGAACAGTAAGTGCTTCTGGAGAAGCACTTGGTTACAGTTCATGGACATATGAAGATATGGACCTATTGAAAGTACTTTGATTACCTAAATCCAGGAATCGACGATAAATACTAGATACAATCTATAATGGAGGTTGAAGCTACCAGATGATGGAATCAAAGGAATTGTAGAGGAAGTTAATTCGTAGAAGAAGAATGAATAGAGAAAAATCAAGAATGAATTCACAGGAATTGGTTGAGGATATAAAGAAGTATTTGGTCCATAAATGTGATCAAATGGAAGAGGGCTTGATATAGAAAATAAGGGCATATGCAAAAGATACAATATGATAAATTGGATTAAATATTAATGGAGAAAATTAATATAAATATAAATGTATTAAATATTAATGGAGAATATTAATACAAATTTTAATATTAATGGAGAATATTAATATTAATATATGGAAATTAAATATTAATGGAGAATATTAATATAAAGGTTAATATTAATGGAGAATAGTAATATAAATATATGGAGTATAAATACAAAAGAGGAAAAATTTAAATGGAAAAGGATTTTTACGTAAAAGTAAATATGAAAGTAAAATGATGAAAAAGGTAAGTTTATGTAAAACATGAATTCAAAAAAAAATAAAAATAAAGTTACATGTAAAGGACTATTAAAAGATAAAAAGAAAAAAAAATGAATTCATGTAAAAAGTCAAAAAGTTAAATGGTATTTTCCCTTGGTTTAAAAATCCATGGTATTTTCCAATGGTATTGTGAAATGTGAAAATGAAAAGGGAGAATGGAGAATTAATTACTTAATCAATGGATGAATAAACATGATATGAAGGATTATGAATAATAATAAAGGACGAAAGTTATTATTAAAATAACATTTTTATTACTGAAATGAAGAAGTGCATTGAAAGACACATTGTTTCAAAGTCATACACCTTTTGAATGGCTATATAAACAAAATCTTGTGTTGGAAAAAGTTGTATGTCGATGGTTCAAATATAAATACAATGGATTGAATGGAGGTTCATTCTTTGTCAGGTTGGTGCTTGTTTACAAGCTGGTTCTTGTTATGAGGTTTGGATTCTTCACTTATTAGTTGGATCTAAGAACTACAAATTGGGTCTTGTATCTAAGAATTGGATCTCTCTTATTAAGTTGGTGTTGAACATATTGATCATTAGTATCTGTTACACATTATTTTGGTCACCCCAGTGATCAATTGGTGACATGTGCATAACTCACTTCCATGTTCCCTGGAAGCATTAAAAGAGACTTTCTCCATGAGAAAAGTGGTTTTCCTTTTTCATCCTTAAAAACTACGACAAAGGAGATCGTCGAACCTTGCTCTATACATGGGGTACGACGATGCTTGATCATCATACGATGCACCAAATATGGACCATGACGTTGTTGCATGTTGCATGTGCATATGGTGTGATGATGCTTAAACAAAGGAAAAGTCAAAATTCACGAATGTTCTAGAAGGGAATCTTCTAGAAGATGAGGTGGCCTCTGATCGATTTGGATCTTACTGGCTTCTCTAATTTAGTGGGATCATCCTAATATCCTCATCCATCTCTCTTTCACCCTATATAAAGAGGGGTCTCTTATGGAAAAGGCTAATGTTTGTAAAAGATTTAATATGTATGAAGAGTTCAGCTATAGATTATACTTGAGATAGCTTTGTTTTATCCCTCTAAGTCAGATTGTAGATCTTCTTCATCAAAGGATTTGGAGCAAAGGTGTGTGTGTTGGAGCAAAGAGCCATTGAAAGGGACCCTGCAACATCAAGGCATGGGTTGTATTCTCCACTTTCCATTTAATATAATGCAACAATACATTTCTTCCCTATAAAGGTGTCTTGACTTTTATTATATAACTCCTTGATCTTATATATAGAATTCATTGGAATATATATATTTGTGTTCTTTCTTTTTGTTGGTTTGTTCTTATCAAACAGGTTCACCATCTTGAAAATCCAAATATGGAGCGACAAGGATGACACTAGCGAGGATCAAGTGTCATTTAAAAGGTATCTCATTTGTCCCTCTATGAACTAGTTTATATGACAATGAAGTCTAGGTGAAGTGTGTATTATGTCTTGTTTTGTTCTAGCTTCCTTTGGAAGTTAGGGAGATCAGTTTGTGTCTGCACTTACCGATTTGTATGATAACAAAATTGGTGACTATACTGGGGATACAACCTCTTTTGGTTTTTTTCTTCTTATTTTCTTTTAGCCTGCCTTATTTTGATCAATTTCATTCTCTGAGTCTATGGGTGATCCATATTGACTCCCTGTTTCTGAAAGTTCATTGAGAAAATTTTTCATTCTTCCAATTTTTCTTTATATTCATAGATCGTTGCACTGTGTCTTACTGTTGGCCCACGACGATTCTTCATCATCACACTTTTCTTGTGTCAAACAGGGAGAGGACGATGCACTATGCCTTGCTTATAGCCTGCAATGATCATATATCGTCGCACTGCACCTTTCTGCAACATGCGACGATTCCTGTAGGAATTGTTGGACTCCCAGTCAAATTTTATTTTCTTTACCCAGATTTTTCTTCACTGCTTGGGATGGAATTTTAGCATTAGTGAATGATTGGTTTACATATTTTAAGTTTGGATTTGATTGATTTTCAAAGATTGAGAGTCTTCTTCATGAGAATTGTAAATTTCATGTTTTACTTCTTATCACAAAGGTATAATCTCAAGGCTTTATTCCTGGGTGCTTGTTTGATAAGTCATTCTTGATTTCTTTTGAGTTTTTGGATTGATTTTAAGTTTTCGATTGTTGTTAGTTAAGAAACAATTTTTTTTTGCATTCGACAAATTTTTTTCTTATCTTTTCATTTTTGCTTGCATTGTGAATTTGATTTGGGAAATAGTGTTGAGAGTGCATTACTGTTCTTAGAACTTTTTTTTCTTTTTTGGATTATCTCTTTGTTCTGATTTGAAAAGGAAAGGACTGAATTTTATTCTTCTTTTTAATAGTCTTTGTAAGAAAATTATTTGCATTCAAATATTTGTTGAAAAGAGAAAATTGGAAAATTTAATAGTTTTTGATTGTTTGGAATCCATATCATTAAAAAATTGACAAATTGTGCTTTGTAGCTTTTGTGTTCGGAAAAGAGAAACCTTCTCCCTATTTTAATTAGAGTTCATCAAATTGAAAGATTTCATATCATCACTTCTTGCATTTTATTGGGTCAAGTTCAAATGCATCATCAGTTTCATTTATGTTTCCCTTTTGAGTAAGCAATAGCCTTTAAAATACAACGAAGTTTTAAAATATATTAGCAAATTTTATTTTCTAGAACGTTTATACACCAACATTAGCTAGGATAGTTCTTTGGAATAGGTTGTGAGGCACACTCTCCAAAGCATCAAAACACACAATATCAAGTCATCAATGTAACTTTTCCACCCACTTTATCCCAACCCTTTCTTGTCTTGATTTCACGACGTTGGATTTCATCACCAACTAGTGACTTCAAATAAGAAGGTTTGTTTGCGTGTTTGATATCTATATTTTATTAGTGAGTGTTGTTTTCTTCTCTAGTTGGCCATAAATTTATTTCATTATTTATTTGTTGCGACCAATATCGGCTCTCGTCATTCACGTAGGATGCAGGGGTTACCTCCGGAAGATCCAAAAGAATACACTCCTTTGCTTCCTAACTCACCAAAGGGTTCTCCTGAAGGAGAAGTCAATACCGAAGTGGCATCTGAGATTGAAATTTCTACTCCATTGGAGGAATCAATACTTCCTGTAAATCTATTATTGAGTGTTGTACAAGGTCCATTTTTTCTTTGGATAAATTCATCAGGAGACATTGTTGTTGAAGATTATACTAGAATACCTACTAGACCTCACATAGAGTTTGGTGTAGATGATCCACTCTTTCAGAGTGATTCGTTTAGAATTGCAGTTCATACTACTGAAATTTTTAATCCTATCACTTCTGTCATTGTCCGTTCTCTTTGGAGGACCTCTTCAGGGCAAGATATTTTTGAAAACCTAGGAATGATTCATCTACGCCAGAGGACCTATAATCAACCTATGGAATCACATACGCCTGTGACTTTCACTGCTTACAGGGTACCTTTGGATAATTTTACTGGCACGACCAATAATGTTGACACAATATCATACTAATTGTTGGTTGGTTCTCATTTAATTCCTCCTCTCCAACTTGCTAACTCTATTATGGTCTCACAAGTTACATATGTTTTTGTTCGAACTGCCGTAATAACTCAAGATATTATTGGAAAACCACTTCCACTTAGATCAGATCCATCACTTCCAACTGGGTATAACACTTTGAATAATTCCATTACTAATCATGCTCAGAATCCATCCAGAGGGGCCAATCATTTTGTTCCTCCTAGGTATAATGTTGCTAGTAGTTTTGTTCCTACACCTACCCAGGTTCTCTCCGAGGGGCCTAGAATTCCTCCCCTGCCTTCACTTGGAGGATCTAATCGTCCTAGCCCAAGTATCTCCAATCAAGTTGGAGGCACAAGTCATTTTGTTGCTTTTGGTTTTCAAATTCCTATTGGAGGTCAACCGCAAGTTGGGGGTCATAACCCAATGTATGGGCTATATATCCCTAGATTACAATCTCAACCTTGGAATTTTCCTTTCCAAGGTAATCAACAATAGCCTGGGGGGGAAACACTCAATTTAATTCTTTTGTAGCCCCTAATCCCAGGCAGCCATATCCAGGTTCTATGAATCCTACCTCGGGTCAAGGTTTTAAGTCTAATTCTCCTTTCCAAGGAAGCTTATCCAATCAACCAACTCATGTTGGCTATTTGAATCAAAACCCTCCACCACTAAATTTGACAGGGCATGCTAACTATCTACAGATTTCTTATGGTCCTACTGGTATACCTACGGGACTACCTCTTCAGAATTACCAGTTTCCTCAAGTGAACAGAGAACTTTTCTTTCTTGCTAATTTGGATCTATCAGATTTATGTAGGATTTTGAATAATCCTGTATTGCATTATACTTATTGGCCAGTCATACCTGCCAAATTTCCATCAGATATTCCTAATTTTGACGGTCGATCAAGAGAAGACCCAAATAATCACATCATGACTTTTCGTCTTTGGTGTTCATCCAATTCCTTGATGGACGACTCCATTAGATTACATATTTTCCAACGAACTCTTATGGGTTTGGAATCCAAATGATATATTGAATTTCCACAAGGATTCTTCAATGAATTCAACACCTTGGTTATGGATTTCTTAACACATTACCAGTTACCAATATGATCCGAGACATGAACCAAAATTTTGAGTTCATTTAAACAATCCTCGTCTACTCACATTTTTGATCATATTCATGAGTGGAGGAGGATAAGACGCTTAATCAAAGTTCCCCTACCTGATAAACTATTGTCCGAGTGGTTTACCAAGTCACTCATTGGTCCTATATCCCATGATGTTGCCATGGGAGGTGTTGTCACTGAAGAGTAGGAGACTAGTCATGCTCAATACTTGAATATCGTTTATTCACAAACGAGCATGCTATATGACTTGATCCCTGATGCTCCTCTCCCATATAAAAAAACAACCCCTACACCTCCAATATCTTCTCATGCTTTGATGGCATGATTAGAACTTTTCATGCTGAGACTTAGTCTAAACAAGCTAGTCATTCCAATCCCAAATCTAATACTTCTAATGTACAAAATATTCCTCTTCGAACTCCTTCTCCCGGTAAAACCTCTAAGGTTAATTTGGTTCAATCTACACCTACCGGTAAAAATAAAAATAAAAAGAAATGGAAGGGTAAGAATAAGGAGGACAAAAATAATAATCAACAATCTAATAAACCCAAGACTCAGCCTGTTGATGACAAAGAAAATCACAAATCTTGTTATCCTTGTCTTATTTGTGGTGAGCATCATTATATGAAAGATTGTGTGTGACGTACTGAGGTTACTAAGTTCATGCAAGGGACCAGGACACCTCCTACACCCGTCGTTTTGTCACAACCATTTCCTTCTCAGCAGTAGGCCCAATTGGTCATTCATGACCAACCTTCTCCCTCTGCCACGTCTTATGTACTTATGTGTATTGGTGACTCCAAGAAGAATGAAGTTGCAGTCGCTACTCGAGCCAAATATTATTCTCCTTCAAAAGAGAAAGTTGATGATACACCACCTCCGTTGGTTCAACCATTTCCATCAACTTCACCTCCAAATGGTCCTCTTCATCTCAAATGACTGAGTCTAGATACAGTTCTTCGTCCTCCTCCTAAGGGATTTTTTCATAAGTTGTCTTTTAATCCTCACGCACGTGCCACTCAAAACTATAGTATTGTAGAAGATATTGCATAGGCACCTTCTGCGATGTCATCTCTTGAAGTCTTTGAAATTTGTCCTACGAAACGAAAGGAACTATTAAAGGATATTGGTGGAATTGATCCTACCGATACAAACTTGATAATGTTTGACTTGGAAGATCATATTCCAATACTTCCTCCTCAATTAGTGTTTCAAATACAAGTTATTGTGCAAAATAAGAACATTTGTTGAATAGTTATTGATGAAGGAACCTCGACTTGCGTCATGTCCATCACTTGTTGGAAATTCATTGACTCTCCTACCCTTACCGAGTCGCACAATACGCTCAAAGCATTTAATGGTACAGGATTTAAACCTTAGGGTGTTCTTCCTTCATCGTCTATTATGTTATAAGGAAAAGCGGTTACTTTTGAGGTTGAGGTGTTTGATGCATCTCTCAATTACAACCTTCTACTTGGTCGTAGTTGGATTGATTCCATGTGTGTTGTTGTTTCTACTCTTTTCTGTGTGCTACGTTTCCTGCACCAAGGAAAATTTCTTATGATCAATCAACTTGCCTTCTTTAATTCCAATTCATGTACTAGTAATGTACCTTTCATTGCGAAAATACCTCCCGGTTATGAGAATGTCGGTGTGGGTCTTCTAAAATATTCATCGTTAATGAGTACATTCCCCATTCCCCCACCTGATATTCATCCTCCTTTTGTCACTTCGATTAATAGGATATCAACCATTGTTGATGAAATCCTTGAGTCTTGTGACCCTTGGATAGTACCTATATCTAACGACTGTCTTTGTTACGATGACCAAATGCCTTTAAGTCTGGTAGAATTGGCCTATCAAGCTATTCAATCGACAACTCCTTCTCCTCATTATCTCTTAGATACGTCTCTGGATCCATTTCACGTGGTATTTCCCACCGACGAGATGATCATGATAGTTATGTACATGGAAGATACCCCATGGGATGATGGGCATCATCATTCTATCCTTTTCCTGGAACCCGAGACTTTGGAGAGTTATCAACAGATTTTGAATCTGTCTACTGTTGTTACTATTTCCTTTGTTCCTGAACCAATACACGATGTTTTGTATGAAGGGAAATTGGATAAAATTTCACCTACCATCCCTCTTGATATTTCAATTAAACTCGGAGTCGTGGAAAATGTTCACATCGATGCCTCATGTTCTGTTGATGACATTCAAATTTACAAATCTCTTTTCCAAGAATTTTGTGAATTGTTTTCCTGGAGTTATGAAGAGATGCCTGGAATTGATCCAAATATTGTTCTACATGATATTAATACTTACCTGAATGCTAAACCCGTTTGACAAAGACTTCGACTAGTACATCCATGCAAAGTTGTTTCTATTAAAATCGAAGTTGAAAAACTTATTAAAGTTGGTTTTTTCTATCGTGTGGCTTTGACAAATTGGGTATCTAATCTTTTTCCAGTTACAAATAAACAAGGCACTATCCATTTTTGTGTAGATTATAGGGATATCAACAAGTCTTGTCCCAAAGACAATTATCCAACCCCTTTCATTGACCATATCATTGACGAATGTGTTAGGAGTGAAATCTTCTCTTTGATGGATGGTTTCTCTGGATATAATCAAATCAATATTTTACCCATGGATCAACATAAGACTTCTTTTATTTTCCCTTAGGGGACCTTCGCATACCGGAAACTACCTTTTGGTCTCAAGAATGTTGGTGCAACTTTTCAATGCGCTATGTATTATGCTTTTCATGATATTAAGCACATTGTACAAACTTATTAAGATGATTTACCGGCACATTCCATGCATCATCAAGATACCTTGACACATTTATGAGCCATTTTCCTACACTGTTTCTATTATCGCATACGATTGAATCCACATAAATGCATTTTTTGTGTGGATTTCAGATGAATTCTTGGTGTTATCGTGTCTACACATGGGATTAGAGTAGACCCTCTGAAGGTTGAAGCTATTCTCAACTTGCCTCTTCCTTCTACACTACGCCAACTCCAAAGTTTGCAAGGGAAGGAAAACTTTTTACGTCGATTCATCCCCAATTATGCTGAATTAATGAAAGGTTTTACTCAACTTCTTAAGAAGGGTCACGATTTCATATGGAACAACACTACCAAAAAATACTTTGAAGCTTTGAAACTTTCCTTAACCCATACACCACTCTTATTTCCACCCGATTATAGTCAATATTATTTCTTATTCTTAGCTTCTTCGGACTCTACCATCGCTATGGTTCTAGTCCAAGAGGATGATTCACATGATGAACATTTTATTTACTATTTGAGTCGGAGTCTCATGACCACCGAAACCAAATATATGCATGTGGAGAAACTGGTCTTGGTAGTTGTTCAAGTTGTTCAACGTTTTCTTCATTATATCTTGTTGCACAAAACCACCGTAATTTATGACTGTAACCCTATTAAACAAATCCTTACTTGACAATTGTTGGGGGGAAAATACTCCAAATGGATAGTGATTCTCCAGGAGTTTGATTTGGAATTTGAGGGAGCCAAGTCAAAGAAATCTTTGGTTTTTGTCGAGTTGACATGTGACCTTCCCTCTACTAAGACAAAAATTTTGGCAGAGGATTCCTTTCCTGATGAGTCTCTCTTTCTTATCAGTTATGATGACATATGTTATAGAGACATTATCATTTATCTCCAAACACAAAATTTTTTGCCTGATATTTCTAGTGTGGATCGTTGTCGTATTCGGTATCATTACCATCAATACATTATCCTTGGTGATACCCTTTATCTGAACTTAGCAAGAAGTTGGGTATTTGACATGAAAACTCAACACCTTACTATCCACATGCCAATTGACAGGTTGAAGCAATCAACAAAGTTCTCACCACTATGCTTCGATGGATGGTAGGAATTCACAAGTCAAGTTGGCACACAATGCTCTTCTCGGAATTATGGGCCTATCATACGTCCGGTAAATATGCCACGGGGTTCACACCTTTCCAGTTATTATATGGTATCAAATCTATTATGTCGATTGAATGTGAAATCCCATCTTTGAAACTAGTTGTCGAACTTCTCCCTAACACCTCAGCTGAAGAGGAGTGTCTCTTGTATTTGATGTAATTAGATAAAACTCGCCATGAGTCTGACTTAGTCATTCAACTCAGAAGAAGTGTGTCAAAGCTCAATATGACAAGCATTTCAAACCACGTGTTTTTTCTGAGGGTGATTTGGTACTTCTTTAAGAACATGATCGTGATTTATTAGGGTCTGGTAAATTCAAGCCCATGTGGTGTGGCCCTTATATCATGAAATGCATTTTGCAGAAAGGGGATTATGAGTTGGTAGATTTTCATGGAATTCCTTTGAGTGAACCCATAAATGGGCTTTACTTGAAGAAGTACGATGCTTAAACTATTTTTTCATGAGTGCTTTTTGTTTTTAGTGTATCATACTCTAGTGTGATTTTTTCGTTTTTGGTTCTTCCTTTCAGCTGATTACCTTGCATTGTTCTTGGTTTCCATATGTCAGTGTCTTCTCTACCCTATATTGGTTTTGCTGATGGTGTTAGTCTCAATACTCTAAACCTAGTGTCTTCTACATGGGCACTCTATGCACCTACGGATGAGTTGACCAATCTACATGGTGTTTTACTTGGTCGTACAACTAATAACATCGCAGAATACAGTGCAATTATCGAATTATTAACTGACGCCATTTAATTTTTCATCCTTCACCTCATTATACGACTTGATTCATAGTTAGTAGTGTTACAGTTGAGTAACATTTATTCCATCTGAAGTCCTACTTTGTTACGGGTATACTTAAGAATTCACCTCTTGGAAAGACATTTTGATTATATTTAGTATCAACATATTCCTAGATGTCTAAATACATTGACAGATGCATTGGCTAATTATGTATTAGAGAGACATTTGCGCCATTTGTAAATCCAAACACACATTTTAAAGAGACAAGTAAGTCAGTAGGAACTTTATATTAATATGACAAAAAGTGAAAAAAAGTGTTTGTCCAAGGAAAAAAATATAAAAATAGTGAAGCCCATAGCTTCATATACAAAATCATAAAGGATGTTGCTTATTGTAAAAAACAACTTCCCATGCTACTCTACGGAGTAGTCGACCAATAGATGCAGATATGCCAACTGTATTGCATTGATAGTGTCGAAGAAGTTTGTCCATTGTGGCATTAGGGATGTTCATGGTTAACCCCTCTAGATTTTTTTTTATCACCTCAAGATCTGCAACAACCACTCCTGCCACGATACCTCTCTCTCCTCACCTCTGAATGGGAGATGATACTGGAGGATGATAAGGTGCCACATCTACATTATTGAGAGCACTTTAATAGTCTTGGATAAATGACAAATTTTTTTTATAAAATTAAAATATCAAAAACATCATATAATGAAAATTTCCTTCTTACCTATGTCTCCCCTCTGAGATCCCTCAGGAAGAGCTAAGTCAGGATCCCCACGAAATTATTTCCAGACGTAAGCATAGAATTCTACCATGATTAGCTTATTTCTCAGCCACTGGAAGAAAACCTCATCATACTTAACGATAGGAATGCCACTGTGATGAGCCATCAAGTCCACCCATCTTTTCATTTGTTGATCTTGAGGAGTCAGTATGCCCCACTCCACCTGTAGACGTAAGATGGGGATCCTCTCTAGGAAGAAGGACACTAAAATGGATCTGTAACCAAACTGTTTCAACTGAACATTATGACACTTTGTTAGTTTCTTTTTAATGTTCTTCAAGACACCCTCACACCAGTTGAAGACCCAGGGCTCCATACACTCTATGGCATACAGAAAGTGTCTTTACAAAGCCATGTGGGGAGCCACACTCCCTAACATCCTGGTGATAGTATAGAGGATGGTTCCCAATGATAGATCCTAAACATACCTAATGGAAACCTTGCCACTATACTTTTCCGTACCTGGCATGCAATGGTTTGCAACATAGAAATCCATGGGTTCTCCCCCACCCCTGCTCCCTTAGAGTTATACTCGAGAGCCTCGATGAGATAACCCGATAAGAAATTAAATGTAATCTATATTCAAGGTGAGTGTGTGCACACCCACATGAAAGGATTGTTCGTTTACATCCCACATGTGGATTAGATACTCCAGCAATCTCAGTTGGGCTCTCATGCCATGAATCTTGAAGAATTTGAGTAAATCACACTCACGAAGTGCCATCACTATTCCCTAGTCATTCCTGACAAAACAATCTTCTTCATCATGCTCCCGTTCTCTCCACTCAAGCATTTTGACTGAGGAAAACCTTCCAAGAAACATCAAATGATGATTAGAGTCATAAAAAATCAATTCTTGGAAGTTTTCCCACATCATTTTTTCTTTTTAAAAATTGAGTTGTGGTCGTCACAGGGCTATGCTTTTACACAGAGCGATGTCATCACACCCTAGATTTGAGTCCCCTGCAATGATTTGAGATCATCGTGGTTCATAATATCATGAGCCTGCGACGATCTCAAAGTACATGTACCCCCAAAAAATCGAACTAAACTAAAAATTAAACCAATGAAAATGAAATTTTAAACTGTGAAAAGAAAAAGGGGCAAGAGATTACCTTTTTTACGGAAGCAGTTTGTGAAATGGTCCAGTAGGCACTCCAGAATCGACGCTTTAAATTTGGTTGAAAAAGAGGGTTTTGGGAACTATTTGGGTGAAATTGCAAAATGAAATGGTAAATGGGTTGTTTTGACCTATTTTATTACTTTTTACCATATTTTATTGCAAAATTAAATTATTTTTATATTTTACCTATGCCCTGAAGTCTAACCAACTTTGCAAAGTGTTTTTTATTACAGATTAAAATATCTAAGGATGAGACGTTTGACAACGGTCCACCATTTTTGGTTGTTTTTGTGTTTTTCTTATGTACAGATGCTTTTAGGGTTTTTTAGGAAAAATATGTGCAGAGTATTAATTATTTCTCACGCTCGTGAAACCATGTGAATGCAATCGAGTAACCTTTTATCTCGTTTTCAAAATCGCATTGGAAGTATGAAAAAACGAACCCTATAGAGTATCCTTTAAGCTCTTTTCAAGCTATATAAATACAAAAATATATTCGAGTGACATTATTCTTTTCACGCTCATAAAAGTATTTGAAGAAAATGTCTGATGAGCGGTAGATTATCTCTTTTTTGGTCTCATCATACTAACTTAAGAAAAAGGACGTAATGGAGTTCTCTTTAAGTGTTTTTAAGAATCTCTAAACATGAAAAAACCCTAAGTTTTCTTTCTTTGGACTCGTAAAATAAACATCGAAAGGCCCATATGGGATCAAACCACTCCTTCTTAGGGTTCGTTAAACATACTCTAAGGGACTTGTCCGAAGGATGATATTACATTATATAATATCCCTCGGCCAAACCCAAATGTAAATATAATCCAAGTATATTTAAGCTAGTGAGTTGTTTAGACATCATTTTTGTAATACACCTTTCATGGCATGGTGCACGCATATACTACACAGTAAAGGGATGTAATGTGCACATTTATGAATACCACGTGCAGTAACTAAGGTGTGCGCAACCTTAAAGATAGAGGATACAGTGCACAATAACTAAGTGCGTGCAATATTAAGGTCAGTGAACCTTTGTGTATATAATATTCATTATAGGCTGGTAAGCCAGTATTATAAGCTAGAATGCTTATGTCTTGGAATTAGGCTAGCATGCCTAGATGTCAAGGGCCAATATGCCTACTTTGTACATGACTCATGATTAATATAAAATACATC
>JASDQU010371201.1:123765-137368 GCA_032191745.1 Picea mariana | reverse complement strand
AAAGAGGAAAAAATTAAATGGAAAAGGATTTTTACGTAAAAGTAAATATGAAAGTAAAATGATGAAAAAGGTAAGTTTATGTAAAACATGAATTCAAAAATAAAAAATAAAAAATTACATGTAAAGGAGTATTAAAAGATAAAAAGAAAAAAAATGAATTCATGTAAAAAGTCAAAAAGTTAAATGGTTTTTTCCCTTGGTTTAAAAATCCATGGTATTTTCCAATGGTATTGTGAAATGTGAAAATGAAAAGGGAGAATGGAGAATTAATTACTTAATCAATGGATGAATAAACATGATATGAAGGATTATGAATAATAATAAAGGACGAAAGTTATTATTAAAATAACATTTTTATTACTGAAATGAAGAAGTGCATTGAAACACGCATTGTTTCAATGTCATACACCTTTTGAATGGCTATATAAACAAAATCTTGTGTTGGAAAAAGATGTATCTCGATGGTTCAAAGATAAATACAATGGATTGAATGGAGGTTCATTCTTTGTCAGGTTGGTGCTTGTTTACAAGATGGTTCTTGTTATGAGGGTTGGATTCCTCACTTATTAGTTGGATCTAAGAACTACAAGTTGGGTCTTGTATCTAAGAATTGGATCTCTCTTATTAAGTTGGTGTTGAACAGTTTGATGATTAGTATTTGTTACACATTATTTTGGTCACCCTAGTGATCAACTGGCGACATGTGCATAACTCACTTCCATGTTCCATGGAAGCATTAAAAGAGACTTTCTCCATGAGAAAAGTGGTTTTCCTTTTTCATCCTTAAAAACTATGACAAAGGAGATCGTCGCACCCTACTCTATACTTGGGGTGCGACGATGCTTGATCGTCATACAATGCACCAAATATGGACTGCGACATCGTTGCATGCTGCCTGTGCATATGGTGTGATGATGCTTAAACAAAGGAAAAGTAAAAATTCATGAATGTTCTAGAAGGGAATCTTCTATAAGATGAGGTGGCCTCCAATCGGTTTGGATCTTACCGGCTTCTCTGATTTAGTGGGATCATCCTAATCTCCTCATCCATCTCCCTTTGACCCTATATAAAGAGGGGTCTCTTATGGAAAAGGCTAATGTTTGCAAAGGATTTAATATGTATGAAGAGTTATGCTATAGATTATACTTGAGATAGATTTTCTTTATCCCTCTAAGTCATATTGTGGATCTTATTCATCAAAGGATTTGGAGCAAAGGTGTGTGTGTTGGAGCAAAGAGCCATTGAAAGGGACCTTGCAACATCAATGCATGGGTTGTATTCTCCACTTTCCATTTACTATAATGCAACAATACATTTCTTCCCTATAAAGGTGTATTGACTTTTATTGTATAACTCCTTTATCTTATACATAGAATTCATTGGAATATATATATCCATGTTCTATCTTTTTGTTGGTTTGTGCTTATCAAACAGGTTCACCATCTTGAAAATCCAAAGATGGAACGACAAGGACGACACTAGTGAGTATCAAGTGTCATTTAAAAGGTATCTCATTTGTCCCTCTATGAACTAGTTTATATGACAATGAAGTCTAAGGTGAAGTGTGTATTATGTCTTGTTTTTTTCTAGCTTATTGTGGAAGTTAGGGAGATCAGTTTGTGTCTGCACTTACCGATTTATCTGATAACAAAATTGACGACTATACTGGGGATACAACCTCTTTTGGTTTTTTTCTTATTATTTTCTTTTAGCCTGCCTTATTTTGATCAATTTCATTCTTTGAGTCTGTGGGTGATCCATATTGACTCCCTATTTCTGAAAGTTCATTGAAAACAAATTTCATTCTTCCAATTTTTCTTTATATTCAGAGATCTTTGCACTGTGTCTTACTGTTGGCCCACGACGATTATTCATCATCACACTTTTCTTGTGTAGAAAAGGGAGAGGATGACTCACTCTGCCTTTCTTACATCCTGTGACGATCATATATCGCCGCACTGCACCTTTCTGCAACATGCGATGATTCTTATAGGAATTATTGGACTCCTAGACAAATTTTATTTTCTTTACCTAGATTTGTCTTCACTGCTTGGGATGGAATTTTAGAATTGGTGAATGATTGGTTTACATATTTTAAGTCTGGATTTGATTGATTTTCAAATATTGAGAGTCTTCTTCATGATAATTGTAAATTTCATGTTTTACTTCTTATCACAAAGGTATAATCTCAAGGCTTTATTCCTGGGTGCTTGTTTGATAAGTCGTTCTTGATTTCTTTTGAGTTTTTGGATTGATTTTAAGTTTTCGATTGTTGTTAGTTAAGAAACAATTTTTTTTTTCATTCGACAATTTTTTTTCTTATTCTTTCATTTTTGCTTGCATTGTGATTTTGATTTGAGAAATAGTGTTGAGAGTGCATTAGTCTTCTTAGACCTTTTTTTTCTTTTTTGGATTATCTCTTTGTTTTGATTTGAAAAGGAAAGGACCAAATTTTATTCTTGTTTTTAATAGTCTTTGTAAGAAAATTATTTGCATTCAAATATTTGTTGAAAAGAGAAAATTGGAAAATTTAATAGTTTTTGATTGTTTGGAATCCATATCATTAAAAAAATGAGAAATTGTTCTTTGTAGCTTTTGTGTTCGGAAAAGAGAAACCTTATCCCTATTTTAATTAGAGTTCACCGAATTGAAAGATTTCATATCATCACTTCTTGCATTTTATTGGGTCAAGTTCAAATACATCATCACTTTCATTTATGTTTCCCTTTTGAGTAAGCAACAACCTTTAAAATACAACGAAATTTTAAAATCTATTGACAACTTTTGTTTTCTAGAATGTTTATCCACCAACATTATCTAGGATAGTTCTTTGGAATAGGTTGTGAGGAAAACTCTCCAAAGCATCAAAACACACAATATCAAGTTGTCAACATAAATTTTCCACTCGCTTTATCCCAACCCTTTCTTGTCTTGATTTCACGACGTTGGATTTCATCACCAACTAGTGACTTTAAAATAAGAAGGTTTGTTTGCGTGTTTGATATCTATATTTTATTAGTGAGTGTTGTTTTCTTCTCTATTTGGCCATAGATTTATTTCATTATTTATTTGTTGCGACCAATATCGGCCCTCATTGTTCACGTAGGATGCAGGGATTACCTCCGGAAGATCCAAGATAATACACTCCTTTTCTTCCTAACTCACCAGAGGGTTGTCCTGAAGGAGAAGTCAATGCTGAAGTGGTGTCTGAGATTGAAATTTCTACTCCATTGGAGGAATCAATACTTCCTATAAATCCGTTATTGAGAGTTGTACAAGGTCCATTTTTTCTTCAGATAAATTTATCGGGAGACATTGTTGTTGAAGATTATACTAGAATACCTACTATACCTCACACAGAGTCTGGTGTAGATGATCCACTCTTTCAGAGTGATTTGTTTAGAACTACAGTTCATACTACTGGAATTTTTAATCCTATCTCTTTTATCGTTGTCCATTCTCTTTGGAGGACCTCTTTGGGGCAAGATATTTTTGAAAAACTAGGAATGATTCATCTATGCTAGAGGACCTATAATCAACCTATGGCATCACATACGCTTGTGACTTCCACTGCTTACAGGGTACCTTTAGATAATTTTACTGGCACGACCAGTAATGTTGTCACAATCTCATACCAATTGTTGGTTGGTTCTCATATAATTCTTCCTCTCCAACTTACTAACTCTACTATGGTCCCACAAGTTACATATGTTTTTGTTGGAACTGTGGTAATAACTCAAGATATTATTGGAAAACCACTTCCACTTAGATAAAATCCATCACTTCCAACTGGGTATAACGCTTTGAATACTTCCATTACTAATCATGCTCAGAATCCATCCGGAGGGGCCAATCATTTTGTTCCTCCTAGGTATAATGTTGCTAGTAGTTTTGTTCCTAAACCTACCTAGGTTCTCTCCGAGGGGCCTAGAATTCCTCCCCCACCTTCACTTGGAGGATCTAATTGTCTTGGACCAAGTATCTCCAATCAAGTTGGAGGCACAAGTCATTCTGTCACTTTTGGTTTTCAAATTCCTGTTGGAGATCAACCTCAAGTTGGGGGTCATAACCCAATGTATGGGCTATATATCCCTGGATTACAATCTCAACCTTGGAATTTTCCTTTCCAAGGTAATCAACAATAGCCTGGGGGGGAAATACTCAAGTTAATTCTTTTGTAGCCCCTAATCCCAAGCAGCCATATCCAGGTTCTACGAATCCTACCTCGGGTCAAGGTTTTCAGTCTAATGCTCCTTTCCAAGGAAGCTTATCCAATCAACCAACTCATGTTGGATATTTGACTCAAAACCCTCCACCATTGAATTTGACAGGGCACACTAACTATCTACAGACTACTTATGGTCCTACTGGTATACCTATGGGACTACCTTCTCAGAATTACCAGTTTCCTCAAGTGAACATACAACTTTTGTTTCTTGCTAATTTGGATCAATCAGATTTATGTAGGATTTTGAATAATCATGTATTGCATTCTACTTATTGGCCAGTCATACCTGCCAAATTTCCATCATATATTCCTAAGTTTGACGGTCGATCAAGAGAAGACCCAAATAACCACGTCATGACTTTTCGTCTTTGGTGTTCATCCAATTCCTTAATGGACGACTCCATTATATTACATATTTTCCAATGAACTCTTACGGGTTTGGCAGCCAAATGATATATTGAATTTCCACGAGGATTGTTCAATGACTTCAACACCTTGGTTATGGATCTATTAACACATTACCAGTTACCAATACGATACGAGACATGAACCAAAATTTTGAGTTCATTTAAACAATCCTTGTCTACTCACATTTCTGATAATATTCATGAGTGGAGGAGGAGAAGACGCTTAATCAAAGTTCCCCTACCTGATAAACTATTGTCCAATTGGTTTACCAAGTCACTCATTGGTCCTATATCCCATGATGTTTCCATGGAAGGTGTTGTCACTAAAGAGTAGGAGACTAGTCGTGCTCAATACTTGAATATTGTTTATTCACAAACGAGCATGTTATATGACTTGATCCCTGATGCTCCTCTCCCATATACAAAAACAACCCCTACACCTCCAATAGCTTCTCATGCTATTGATGGCATGATTGGAACTTTTCATGCTGAGACTTAGTCTAAACAAGCTAGTCATTCTAATCCCAAATCTAATACTTCTAATGTACAAAATATTCCTCTTCAAACTCCTTCTCCCGGTAAAACCTCTAAGGTTAATTTGGTTCAATATACACCTACCAGTAAAAATAAAAATAAAAAGAAATGGAAGGGTAAGAATAAGGAGGACAAAAATAATAATCAACAATCTGATAAACCCAAGACTCAGCCTGTTGATGACAAAGAAAAGCGCAAACCTTGTTATCCTTGTTTTATTTGTGGTGAGCATCATTATATGAAAGATTTTCCATGATGTACTGAGGTTACTAAGTTCATGCAAGGGACCAGGACACCTCCTACACCTGTCATTTTGTCACAACCATTTCCTTCTCAACAGCAGGCCCAATTGGTCATTCATGACCAACCTTCTCCCTCTACCACATCTTATGTACTTATGTGTATTGGTGACTCCAAGAAGAATGAAGTTGTAGTCGCTACTCGAGCCAAATATTATTCTCCTTCAAAAGAGAAAGTTGATGATACACCACCTCCCTTGGTTCAACCGTTTCCATCAACTTCACCTCCAACAGGTCCTCTTCATCTCGAATGACCAAGTCTAGATACAGTTCTTCGTCCTCCTCCTAAGGGAGTTGTTCATAAGTTGTATTTTAATCCTCATTCATGTGCCACTAAAAACTATAGTATTGTAGAAGATATTGCATAGGCACCTTCTGCGATGTCGTCTCTTGAAGTCCTTCAATTTTTTCCTACGAAATGAAAGGAACTATTAAAAGCTATTGGTGGAATTGATCCTACCGATACTAACTTGATAATGTTTGACTTGGAAGATCATATTCCAAGGCTTCCTCCTCAATTAGCATTTCAAATACAAGTTATTGTGCAAAATAAGAACATTTGTCGAATAGTTATTGATGAACCTCAAATAGGGATGATTTTAAGAATGGAAATTTATATTAAATTGAAGAAACCTGGGCTAATATTACTAGTCCTTAATATGCAAAATGTAAAATTTTTGGCGATATTTTTGTAAAAATATTCAAATTTCTAAGGATCTTATATAGATTCTATAAAATTTTAGCGATTTTTAAGGTAAAATAATTTTATTATCTAGAATTTGGGCAAATCATTTTTAGAAAAAATGGAAATTGTCGAATTTGTTTTGGGGAAAAACCATGGAAAATTAGCCCATTTGTGAAATTTAGCCCCTAAAATCATCTATGACCTCGAATTGCGTCATGTCCATCACTTGTTGGAAATTCATTAGCTCTCCTGCCCTTACCGAGTCACACAATACGCTCAAATAATTTAATGGTACATGATTTAAACCTTATGGTGCTCTCCCTTCATTGTCTATTATGTTAGAAGGAAAAGAGGTTACTGTTGAGGTTGAGGTGTTTGATGCATCTCTCAATTACAACCTTCTACTTGGTTGTAGTTGGATTGATTCCATGTGTGTTGTTGTTTCTACTCTTTTCTGTGTGTTACATTTCTTGCACCAAGGAAAATTTGTTATGATCAATCAACTTTCCTTCTTTAATTCCAATTCACGTACTAGTAACATACTTTTCATTGCGAAAATAACTCTCGATTATGAGAATGTCGGTGTGGGTCATCTAAAATATTCATCAATAATGAGTACATTCCCCATTCCCCCACCTAATATTCATCATCCTTTTGTTTCTTCGATTAACATGATATCAACCACTGTTGGTGAAATCCTTGAGTCTTGTGACCCTTGGATAGTACCTAGATCTGATGAATGTCTTTGTTACGATGACCAAATGCCTTTAAGTCCAGTAGAATTGGCCTATCAAGCTATTCAATCGACAACTCCTTCTCCTCATTATCTCTTAGATACATCTCCGGATCCATTTCACGTGGTATTTCCCACCGACGAGATGATCATGATAGTTATGTACATGGAAGATACCCCATGGGATGATGGGCATCATCATTCTATCCTTTTCCTGGAACCCAAGACTTTGGAGAGTTATCAATAGATTTTGAATATGTCTACTATTGTTACTATTTCCTTTATTCCTGAACCAATACATGATGTTTTGTATAAAGGGAACTTGGGTAAAATTTCACCTACCATCCCTCTCGATATTTCAATTAAACCTAGAGTCATGGAAAATGTTCACATCAGTGCCTCATGTTCTGTTGATGACATTCAAATTTACAAATCTCTTTTCCAAGAATTTTGTGAATTGTTTTCATGGAGTTATGAAGAGATGCCTGGAATTGATCTAGATATTGTTGTACATAAGATTAAGACTTACCTGAATGCTAAAACCATTTGATAGAGACTTCAACCAATACATCCACACAAAGTTGTTTCTATTAAAATCGAAGTTGAAAAACTTATTAAAGCTGTTTTTTTCTATCGTGTGGCTTTGACAAATTGGGTATCTAATCTTTTTCCAGTTACAAATAAACAAGGCACTATCCGTTTTTGTGTAGACTATAGGGATATCAACAAGTCTTGTCCCAAAGAAAATTATCCAACCCCTTTCATTGACCAGATCATTGACAAATTTGTTAGGAGTGAAATCTTCTCTTTGATGGATGGTTTCTCCGGCTATAATCAAATCAATATTTTACCCACTGATCAACATAAGACTTATTTTATTTGCCCTTGGGGAACCTTCGCATACTGGAAACTACCTTTTGGTCTCAAGAATGTTGGTGTGACTTTTCAACGTGATATGTATTATGATTTTCATGATATTAAGCACATTGTACAGACTTATCTAGATGATACCCTAACACATTTATGAGCCATTTTCCTACGCTGTCACTATTATCGCATATGATTGAATCCACATAAATGTGTTTTCTGTGTGGAGTCCGGATGAATTCTTGGTTTTATTGTGTCTACACATGGGATTAGGGTAGACCCTCTGAAGTTTGAAGCTATTCTCAACTTGCCTCCTCCTTCTACACTACGCCAACTCCAAAGTTTGCAAGGGAAGGAAAATTTTTTACGTCGATTCATCCCCAATTATGTTGAATTAACGAAAGGTTTTACTCGACTTCTTAAGAAGGGTCATGATTTTATATGGGACGAAACTACCCACAAATCCTTTGAAGCTTTGAAACTTGCCTTAACCCATACACCACTCTTATTTCCACCCGATTATAGTCGATATTATTTCTTATTCTTAGCTTCTTCGGACTCTACCATCACTATGGTTCTATTCCAAGAGGATGATTCACATGATGAACATTTTATTTACTATTTGAGTCGGAGTCTCATGACCACTGAAACAAAATATATGCATGTGGAGAAACTGGTCTTGGCATCTGTTCAAGTTGTTCAACATTTTCTTCATTATATCTCATTGTGCAAAACCACCGTAATTTCTGACTATAACCCTATGAAACACATCCTTACTTGACAATTGTTGGGGGGGAAATGCTCCAAATGGATAATGATTCTCCAAGAGTTTGATTTGGAATTTGAACGAGCCAAGTCAAAGAAATCTTTGGTTTTTGTCGAGTTGACATCTGACCTTCCCTCTACTAAGACATAAATTGTGGCAGAGGATTCCTTTCCTGATGAGTCTCTCTTTCTGATTAGTTATGATGACATAAGTTATGGAGACACTATCATTTATCTCCAAACCCAAAAATTTTGGCCTAATATTTCTAGTGTGGATCGTCGTCGTATTCGGTATCATTCCTGTCAATACATTATCCTTGGTGATACCCCTTACCATCGTGGTATTGATCCCATATTTCGACATTGTCTAGCCTATGATGAAGTTGAGAAAGCTTTGAATGATTGTCATTACGGAGCATGTGGCAGTCATATGTCTGGGTATGCCACTACCCAAAATATCTTACGATCTGGTTACTTCTGGCCTTCATTGTTTAAGGATTTGATTAATGTCGTCCATAAATGTCACATTTGTCAAACATATAACAATAAAATGCGATCTCATCCTGATCCTCTTTACCCTATAGTTTCTATTGGTCCATTCGCTAAATGGGGCATTGACTTCATGACATGTAACCCTCACTCGGTCAGAGGCATGGATACATCATTGTAGCCATGGATTATTTCACTAAATGGGCTGATGAGATACTTATATTTAATAATACTAAGAAAACTGCATCATTGTTCATATTCAATCATATCGTTACTAGATTTGGTGTCCCTCAATCCATCATCACTAACCATGGTAGTTATTTTCACAATTTTATGACATCTGAACTTACCGAGAAGTTGGGTACTTGACATGAAAACTCAACACCTTACTATCCATAGGCCAATTGACAGGTTGAAGAAATCAACAAAGTTCTCACTACTATGTTTCAATGGATGGTAGGAATTGACAAGTCAAGTTGGCACACAATGCTCTTCTCGGAATTAAGGGCCTATCATACGTTCGGTAACTATGTCACAGGGTTCACAACTTTCCAGTTATTATATGGTATCGAATCTATTATGTCGATTGAATGTGAAATCCCATCTTCGAAACTAGTTGTCGAACTTCTCCCTAACACCTCAGCTGAAGAGGAGTGTCTCTTGTATTTGATGCAATTAGATGAAACTCACCATGAGTCTGACTTAGTCATTCAACTCGGAAGAAGTGTGTCAAAGCTCAATATGACAAGCATTTCAAACCACATGTTTTTTCTTAGGGTGATTTGGTTCTTGTTTACGAACATGATCATGATTTATTAGGGGCTGGTAAATTCGAGCCCATGTGGTGTGGCCCTTATATTGTGAAATTCATTTTGGAGAAAGGGGATTATGAGCTGGTAGATTGTGATGGAATTCCTTTGAGTGAACCCAAAAATGGGATTTACTTGAAGAAGTACTAGGCTTAAACTATTTTTACATGAGTGCTTTTTATTTTTAGTGTATCATACTCTAGTGTGATTTTTTCATTTTTGGTTCTTCCTTTCAGCTGCTTACCTTGCATTGTTCTTGGTTTCCATATGTCAGTGTCTTCTCTACCCTATATCAGTTTTGTTGATGGTGTTAGTCTCAATACTCAAAACCTATCATCTTCTGCATGGGCACTCTATGCACCTACGGATGAGTTGATCAATATACACGGTGTTTTACTTGGTCATACAACTAATAACATCGCAGAATACAGTGCAATTATCGAATTATTAACTGATACCATTTAATTTTTCATCCTTCACCTCATTGTACGACTTGATTCATAGTTAGTAGTTTTGAAATTGAGTAACATTTATTCCGTCTAAAGTCCTACTTTGTTACGGGTATACTTAAGAATTCACCTCTTGGAAAGACATTTTGATTATATTTAGTATCAACATATTCCTAGATGTCTAAATACATTGACAGATGCATTGGCTAATTATGTATTAGATAGACATTTGCACCATTTGTAAATCCAAACACACATTTTAAAGAGACAAGTAAGTCGGTAGGAACTTTATATTAATATGAAAAAAAGTGACAAAAAGTGTTTGTCCAAGGATAAAAATATAAAAATAGTGAAGCCCATGGCTTCATATACAAAATGATAAAGGATGCTGCTTGTTGTAACAAACAACTAGCCGTGCTACTCTATGGAGCAGTCGACCAATATATGCAGATATCCCAATTGTATGGCATTGATAGTGTCGAGGAAGTTCGTCCATCGTGGCATCAAGGATGTTCATGGTTAACCCCTCTATATTCTTCTCAATCACCTCGAGATCCGCAGCAGCCACTCCTTCCATGACACCTCTCTCTCCTCGCCTCTGAATGGGAGATGATTCTGGAGGATGATAAGGTGCCACATCTGCATTATTGAGAGCACTTGATTAGTCTTGGATAAATGACAAATTTTTTTTATAAAATTAAAATATCAGAAACATCATATAATGAAAATTTTCTTCTTACCTATGTATCCCCATTGAGATCCCTCAAGAAGAGCTAAGTCAAGATCCCCATGGAATTATTTCTAGACGTAAGCATAGACTTCTACCATGATTAGCTGATTTCTCAACCACTAGAAGAAAACCTCGTCATACTTAACGATAGGAATGCCACTGTGATGAGCCATCAAGTCCACCCATATTTTCATCTGTTGATATTGAGGAGCGAGCATGCCCCACTCCACCTATAGACGTAAGATGGAGACACTCTCTAGGAAGGACACTAAAATGGATCTATAACCAAACTGTTTCAACCAAACATTCTAACACTTTGTTAGTTTCTTTTTAATGTTCTTCAAGACACCCTCACACCAGTTGAAGACCCAAGGCTCCATACACTCTATGGCATACAGAAAGTGGATTTTCAAAGCCATGTGGGGAGCCACACTCCCTGAAATCTTGGTGATAGTATAGAGGATGGTTCCCGATGGTAGATCCCAAACATACCTAATGGAAACCTTGCCACTATACTTTTTCATACCAGGCATGCAATGGTTTACAACATAGTAATCCATGGGTTCTCCCCCACCTCTGCTCCCTTAGAGTTATACCTGAGAGCCTCGATGAGATAACCCGATACGAAATTAAATGTAATCTATATCCAAGGTGAGTGTGTGCACAACCACGCGAAAGGCTTGTTCGTTTACATCCCACATGTGGACTAGATACTCCAACAATCTCAGTTAGGTTCTCATGCCATGAATCTTGAAGAATTTGAGTAAATCACTCATGGAGTGCCATCACTATTCCTGGCTCATTCCCAACAAAAAAATATTCTTCATCATGCTCCCATTCTCTGCGCTCAAGCATTTTGACTAAGGAAAACCTGCCAAGAAACATCAAATGATGATTAGAGTCATAAAAAATCAATTCTTGGAAGTTTTCCCAACTCATTTTTTCTTTTTAGAAATTGAGTTGTGGTCGTCGTAGGGCTATGCTTTTACACAGAGCGACGTCATCACACCTAGATTTGATTCCCCTACGACGATTTGAGATCATCGTGGTTCACAATATTTTGAGCCTGCGACGATCTCAAAGTGCATGTACCCTAAAAAAATTGAACTAAACTAAAACTTAAACCAATGAAAATGAAATTTTAAACCGTGAAAAGAAAAAGGGGCAAGAGATTACCTTTTTTACGAAAGTGGTTTACGAAATGGTCCAGCAGGCGCTCCAGAATCAACGCTTTAAATTTGGTTTAAAAAGAGGGTTTTGGGCACTATTTGGGTGAAATTGCAAAATGAAATGGTAAATGGGTTGTTTTGACCTATTTTATTACTTTTTACCATATTTTATTGCAAAATTAAATTATTTTTATATTTTTCCTATGCCCTAAAGTCTAACCAACTTTGCAAAGTGTTTTTTTATTACAGATTAAAATATCTAAGGACGAGATGTTTGACAACGATCTACCATTTTTGTTGTTTTTTGTGTTTTTCTTATGTACGGATGCTTTTAGGGATTTTTAGGAAAACATTTGAGCACATTATTAATTATTTCTCATGCTCGTGAAACCATGTGAATGCAATCGAGTAACCTTTTATCTCTTTTTCGAACTCACATTGGAAATACAAAAAAAAAGAACCCTATAGAGTATCCTTTAAGCTCTTTTCAAGCTATATAAATACGAAAAGATATTCGAGCAACCTTGTTCTTTTCACGCTCGTAAAAGTATTTGAAGAAAACATCTGATGAGCGGTAGATTATCTCTTTTTCGGTCTCATCATACTAACTTAAGAAAAAGGATGTAATGCAGTTCTCTTTAAGTGTTTTTAAGAATCTCTAAACATGAAAAACCCCTAAGTTTTCTTTCTTTGGACTCATAAAATAAACATCGAAAGGCCCATATGGGATCAAACCACTCCTTCTTAGGGTTCGTTAAACATACTCCGAGGGAATTGTCTGAAGGATGATATTACATTATGTAATATCCCTCGGCCGAACCCAAATGTAAATATAATCCAAGTATATTTAATCTAGTGAGTTGTTTAGACATCATTTTTGTAATACACCTTTCATGGCATGGTGTGCACATATACTGCGCAATAAAGGGATGTAATGTGTACATTTCTGAATACGGTGCACGATAACTAAGGTGTGTGCAACCTTAAAGACAGAGGATACATCACGCACTAACTAAGTGAATAAGGTCAGCGAACCTTTGTGTATATAATATGCATTATAGGCTGGTAAGCCAGTATTATAAGCCAGAATGTTTATGTCTTGAAATTAGGCTAGCATGCCTAGATGTCAAGGGCCAATGTGCCTACTTTGTACATGACTCATGATTAATATAAAATACATCACTGCACATAGACTGACCACGATAAAAGAGATGGGGGACTGAACTTCACCAGTTAGGGAAAGAGAGGGCCAAAAGTCAAGGGAATATTATATTAATATTTCCCAAAACATAAAGTATGGATAATTTTATCCTAAGTTCTAAAGTTGAGGACAAGTGGACAAAAGTAACTTCCAATATGACAAGTGTCAAGTTGGGGACATGCATTCATATCATGGGGAAACTTAGATCAGTGGGGATTATTTGGGAGGAAGACCTTAC
>JASDQU010371201.1:103218-113853 GCA_032191745.1 Picea mariana | reverse complement strand
ATTTTTTCACAGGTGCCACCATCTGGGAGAATCGAATATATCGTTCAGCCTCATTTTTTCAGATTTTTGGTTCTTTATGTTACAATCTCAATTGTGCGGGAGCTGTTACAGTGAGATGGAGGTGAATTTGGCGAAAGAAAAAGAGGTTTTTGTCTTAAACATACTCATATACAATAAGATCGTTCATTTTTTCCCAGGTGTCAGAATTGAAGAGAAACAAATGTCTATTCAGACCGCCTTTTTTGCAGAAATTCAGCTCGTCTTTCATGGCGGACAGTTCAGGATTTTTGGGGATTTGTTGCTATTTTTAGTCGAGGCGGTTGAACTCAACCTCCTGAGCCTTGAGAGAGTCGGTTTATATATTTTAATATGAAAAATGTGGAGGGGTTGATGATTGAGCTCGGGATTCATGCCCCACAGGGGATACATTATAATTTTCTTGATGACTTTCCAGAAATAAAAATTGTAGCTGCAGGATTCTTGTGTTAGACTCCTTGGTGATGTTTTTCTCTGAGTAACTGTTTTCTTGCTCTGTTAATCCATTTGATGTTTTCCCTGATCCAATCATCGAAAGAAATATTACGAACAAAACTTATTTTTTGCACTCTGTTTCTGGTCTTTTAATGGTCTGCATGTTTTCATCCGAAGTTGAGCATAGGAATTCTTAGCTACTCCTCTGCTTGATGGATTTTCCCTTCTTTTCCTCTCCTCCACTTGCATTTAATTTAATTTGATTCAGCAGTCTTTCTATCCTCCCCTGTGGTGACAATATTTACAGCCGAGATAGATCCATTTTCAGAAAGGTAGACCCCATGGCCCAATGAAAATATGATTTTTCAATCTCCCTAACATACCAAATCCATAAACAAATCCATATTCTGCATAACTAGCCTAATATCTTCTTTCCAACAAAGTTATATCAGATAGAGAGATCCCTCTCTTAGTCTTGGAGGGATAGATCCAAGACTCGAAGTGGTTTTGATGTTGCCTCTATGACTTCCTTCACGGCCTTGGGAAAATTACAGGGTGCTAACAAAATCCTATGAAGAAAGAGATTGAAGGATGGTTGGAGACAAAGTAACCAGATTTTGTGTAGAAAGATAATACGGGTTCGAGGTATACATTGTGCCAGTATCTACATAGGTATGTGTTTACTGACTTACATGAAGAACACTTTTGTTAATTTCTAGAGTTATTAAATGAGTGGTTATTGAGGTTGAAATATACCCATCTGACTAATTGGATTAGGCCATTAGAGTGGATTGCTGAGAAAATTACGTGACTAGAAAGGGTTAATAATAAATTCACACTTGTAGTGGATTTTTGGTTAAACAATACTACTGGAAGGTTTATTACTGAATTCACAGTAGATACAATGAAGTCATATACTGTTGTAGAGAAGTATTTTTTGAAGGGACCAAGAGGAAGGTACATTAGTTCTCTTTACACGTCGATCAAGATCTTATTATATGATAAAGGTGTGATGACCATGAAATTATACAACTAGATGACTTTGCGCGCATGGGGGAGCTGGGGGAAGCATTGGGGAAGATCTAAGATATGGAGAAGGATCTGGAAAGTAGCCAGAAGAAGGAAGCAATGGACACCATCATGATGGATGATGAACAAACCAGGGATATCATAAGGAAAGAAGGAGTGACGCACAGTGGATGACCCTATGAGTATAAGATGAATAACAAGAAGAGGGAAGTCGTCGAGCGAGAGGGATTTTACAACAATGAGGAAGAGGTAGAGGATATTCGCTCATATGAGAGGAAAACCAGAGGTCATGGGTCTAGAGCATAAGAAGTCTCTCCATTCCAAAATCCAAATTAGTGTGGAACCCACAACCCCATGTGCGACTAAGACATCTCAAGAAGAAAAATCGGTTAACCAACTAGTGATTAGAGGTAGAATAATTTTTATAGGACGTGGGTCCAATGGAAAATCAAGTAGAAGTGTGAGTTTAGCAAGTAGAAATCAATTATATACACCACACGAAGGTGGTAGTGCAGAAAACTTCACAATGGTAAGACAAGATCTGAATATTAGGTTACCATGGTTATGAGGGGATGGGTCAGATGACTCAGAAAATAATTTGTTTATCTGTGAGAAGATATGGGTAGCAAAGAAGATTACCGATGAAGATACAAAGGTTGCAGAATTGGAAATTATATTGAGACACTACGCATTAGATTTCTACATGGGTCTTGAAGCAAATAATCCAATGGGAGTGCCTACAACTATAGCAGAGGTGAAGTGAAACTAATAAATGAATTTCAGAAACCAATCTCAAAAGACCAATTCATGAATGAAACGATAGAGATTGAGCAGAAACCAGGATAATCGGTCTAGGAGGTGGACCAAAAGTTCAAGAGACTAAAAGGTAAGTTAAAGTACCCTATTATTGATATGAGGCACAAACATTTGTTTGTTAACTCTTTATTTTCATACTTGAAGTATCCTTTGAGGTAGCAAAAATTCCAAAGTCAGGATGAGGCTCTGCAAGAAGACTTGCAGTTAGAGGAAAATTAGTACAAGAATACAGATCCAGTTGTGGAAGAGTTGAGACAATATCTAAAGAACATTACATTTCTGTTAAATCAGAATAAAGGTAAGGAAATGAGAGAAGATGTCTGGTGTACAATGTGTAGGACAAAAGGTCATCATAAGAATGAATGTCCATTATTTATGCAGTACATAAGAGTGAGTATTCCAAACCCTTTATATTCAGGAGGACCATGGTGTGAGATTTTTAAAACACATGGGCATGATCATTATCATTTCCCTATGATGTCGAAGTATCAGAGAGTACCGAAGAGCCAATTTTTTTATTTTTTAAAGTCAGTTGGACATGAAGACAAGTACTGCAGAACCTTAGAGATAATGAAGGAGAGGACATCAAATGCATATAAAGTACATGTTTAGTTAATGAAAACACAACCTATGCAACAACTGTAGTTTAACAATGCGCACTGATCAAAACATAATATTGTGCAACAGTTTCAGCCACAACCATAGTACAATAATGTGCAACAATTTAGAGCACCACCACAGTATAACAATGCACAGTATTGCACAACACCATTGAAGTATAATAATGCACAACCATAGTAAAATCAAGGACCAAAGTATAATACATCGCATAGAGATAATGAGGGAAATAACGGAGGCTTCATAGGAGGAGGTCATGGAGGAAGAGGCTTTGGAGGAGGCCGAGGACCATTAGTTTTTCATAACTTTTAGAAACTAGGGCACTATGCCATATATTTTCCATTTCCACCTATGACATTTATGTATTTGCGTGCAACATACCATGAAAATTAAGACTATTCGACAATATTGACCACGATACATGACAAGAGGAACCAAAACAATTAGAATATGTAATGGATTGCTGTAGAAAATGGAGAAGAGGATGGGAAGAAGATCAACATAGTTACTAGAGGTGGACCTAAGACAGGACAAGATACAGCAAACCATAACCAATATATACACCAGTGGGTAAGGAAGAATACAACACCTGAACAAAATTTTGATGCATGCAAAGAGAAAGAGATATTCAAAGAGGCTAGGCATGACATTTCGAAGGAAAACATTGTGTCTACTTTAGGAACAAATCTAGTAGATGAGATACCAATGTATGACATGCCTCCATTATTTGATCAAACCAACAAAGAGAATCCTTCAAAGCAAGTAATTAACTTCAGAAAATTTTTGAGATCTTGTGTAAAGTTGTTGAATGATAGAATCTCTTTACAAATATTGAAAAACATGTTAGAAAAATGCAATGTTGGGGAAGAAAGTGTAAAGACAGTGAATCTAGTTAGGAAGAAGAGAAGAACAAGTAGAGATTCAAGTTGAGTGCAAGCATTGGATATTTTAATATGGGGGATATCATACTAGACTTAGGGTTTGAAGTCAATGTTCATCTAAAGAACACATGGGAAGCTATGGGGGAACCTCAATTTGGTTATTCACCTATTCAGTTGAAGCTAGAAAATTATCATAGAGTGGTGCCAATTGGAATATTGAAAGGGATTCTAGTAGATCTATATGGTGTGTGCATCATGCAATACTTTGAATTCATTGACATAGTAGATAATACTTCTCCATATCCATCTTTGTTCGGTCTGGATTGGGCCTTTGATAACTAGGATATTATCAATTCGAAGATAAGGAAGATGATATTTGAATATGGAGAGTACAGATTTATTGTGTCATTGGATCCCTCACAAGGAGTAAGGTATGTGTAACCTACGACAAACAATATTCTCACAGAATATGTGAATCAATTATATAGAACTACCGCGCACGAAGAGGATTATATCAACCCAACTAGAGATGGAATTCTCAGTTGGAGGAGTAATTTTTCTTGTGCTTCAGACTCTGACACTGAACTAGAGACCTGGAAACAATGACTACATGAATTATCCACCAGAATATGTGTCAGAATGACACGCGCATTGAGATGGATTGATTCAGAGGTAAGAGAGCCTCCTACTTGTTATGGTATGAATGACTTAGAAGATATTTTGATGAAATTTGAATTAGAAGTAGTAGAAAATCAGAGATTTTCAATATTATATATTTCTTTGAAAGATGAACCTTCCTATTGGTGGGGTACACATAAGGAGAATATTAATAATTGGTTTCAGTGAAATAGGTTACTGCACTTTATATTTGGCGCAAATCGAGAGAACAAATTTTTGGAGAAGTATGATGGATTTGGACAACCCAAAGAACAGGTAAAGGGGTGCATGGTTGAATGGAGATTAGTTCCACCAGAAGAATTGCCACACCATTTTATTCACACATTAGAAGGCATTCCAAAGAATTGGTACACAGAAAAGGAGCATCGCATAGAAACTGCAAACTAGGAAGAGATACAACATAATTTTGTAGTTATTTTTTCCTTTGAACATGAGAGTCCAAAGATAGATACGACAATGAAGGTGGTAAGAGATAGAATATTTGAAGAACTAGAATTTGAAATAGCCCCATCATATCAAAACTAGCATAGACAAATGTCATATAGTTATTACCTTGTTATCATGTCACAGAAGAAGAAGACCCAGATGAGGATAATCCGTGCAATATCCAAATCCCAGAAGTGGAAGGTGAGAGGGAAGTAGAAGGTCCAAAGCTAAATTCAGAATATTATGTTGCACCATTAAAGATCAAGAAGGTAAACATTGGAACTGCAGAAAACCAAAAGATTTCAAGCATTGTATACTATTGGGAGAATCAAACAATAGAAAGGATCACATAACTACTGTGCAAGTACAATGACTTATTCCCAATGAAATTTTCAAAATGAAGGGATTAATAGGATAATTAGGAGAGATGAAGATCCCCTTGAATCCCAAAGATAGACCTATAAGACAAAGACCTTATAGATTGAATCCAATATATAAAGAGAAAGTGAAGGAAACAATTGACAAGATGTTGGAAGTTGGTGTCATACAACCTGTGGAAGAATCAAAATGGATCTGTCCTATGGTGATGTAGGAAACGAAGCAAGGAGCGATTAGGATTTGTGTAGATTTTATAAAAATGAATGATGCTTTCTTACATGATTCTTTTCCTACCCCATTTACAGATGAAGTTTTGGAAAATGTAGGGGGACAAGAATCTTATTCTTTTATAGTTGGATTTTCAGGATATCAACAAATAAGGATTGTACCAAAGGATAGACATAAGACTAAATTTACTACAGAGTGGGGATCATTTCAGTATATAGTTATGCCATTTGGGTTGAAGAATGCACCAACCATTTTTTCATGGGTAGTAGTAGTAGCCTTTAAGGACTTATTCGTTATTTTTTCAAAAGTTTACTTGGATGATTGGACAATGTTTAGTTTACTGAAGGATCATATTGAAGTATTGAGATTGATGTTAGACAGGTGTAGACAATGTCACATCTCATTGAATATTAAGAAATTTATTTTCAATGAACCTTTTTGTATTTTTCTAGGGCATGTAGTGTGTAAACAAGGTCTACTGGTTGATCCTTCTAAAATTGTTGTCATAGTTAACTTACCACCACCGAAATCAGTGCGCCATTTAAAGAGTAAACTTGGTCATACAATTACAGGAAGTTTATAAGAGGATATGCACAAATTACTGCACCAATGGAGAAGTTGTTAAAGAAGGACACTAAGTATCAATGGAATAATGAATGCTAGTAGATTTGGGATATCTTGAAGGAGAAGATGGTGATTACACCAATTCTGGTGTTTCCATATTGGTCAAAAGAATTTCATGTGCATGTGGATGCATCTGCAATAGCATTAGGAGCAATATTGACACAACCAAGAGAAGGTGATATAGATAACCCTATTACATTTTCAAGTATAAAGTTATCATATTTAGAACATAACTATAATACCACAGAAAGAGAAGGATTAGCTATGATGTATGCTTTGTAGAAATATAGACAGTAATTGTTAGGGAAACATTTCAAGATGTTTACATATCATTGTGCTCTCAGATACTTAGTCAATAAGCCAATGTTGGGGGGAAGAATATGCAGATGGCTACTTTTGCTAGAAGAGTTTGAATTTGAAGTTGTGGTGAATCTTGGACGATTGAATGTAGGACCATATCACTTATTCAGGATACATAATGGAGAAGAACCTAGTAACTTGGAAGACAACTTTCCAAATGCACAATTGTTTTCAGTATATATATATGGTAAGTATTTTGCTGACATTTTTGAGTTTTTGATTACAAGCTTTGCACCAAGAGAATTTACTACTGCATAGAATAAAATTTTGGTGGTCAAAACTACATATTATCAATTGATTGTGGGTCATTTATACAAACTTGGAGCAGACAAAATTTTGAGGAGATGTGTTATGGAGCATGACAGTCCTATCATTTTAGTAGAAGCACGTGAAGGGATTGATGGAGAACACTAGACAAGAAAATCTACCACACAGAAGGTATTGCACGTAGGATTATGGTGGCCAAGAGTTCACAAGGATTGAAAGAAATATTGCCATCATTTTTATGTTTTTCAAAGAGTTGGGAACCCATCCAAGAGGGATGAGATGCCATTGATACCTCAATTAACTTTACAAGTGTTTGATAAGTCGGAAGTAGATTTTATAGGGCCAATTAATCCACCGACAAGAAGATCAGGAGTAAGATATATTATTACAGCAACAAAATACTTAACTAGATGGGTTGAGGAAACACCAGTAAAGGATTGCAGTGTTGATTGAGGTGGATATTGGTGGCTACCCACCTATTCCAACTGGATCATCTTGACAGTTTTTAGTTCATCACGTTTCTCTCTAATGATGACATTTCTTTGTAACTGTGGGTTTGGCACTTTCGGGGCTATCCTGAAGCCCTACATAGAATCCAAGTGGACATTGGTGGTCTACCACCTATTCCAACTGGCTTATTTTGGAAATTTTCATATCAGTACATCTTTATGTACTTTAAGGGCCGTTTTGGGGCCCTAAACAATGTTTTTTTGCTTGACATAGTCAAACTGTATATGTATTTAGATTTTGATATAATAATGTGTATTTCTCAAAAGTATCTTTCCAAAGGGATATCACATGCCTAGAACGAAGGTTGTATGAAAAAGTTACGACAATGGGAAGTTGAGGTACCAACTTACCCATCGGGGCCCACATAACTTTTCGCATTTCATCTTCTAGGGTAAGGTTTTTTTATGTCTATGGATTTGGAATTCATGAGTAATGTTTAAAATTCCTCTAGAGCCTCATTTTAATGATTCTTCTCAAATGAAAGTGCATAGAAACCACATCTCTTCTGAGAGATAACTACCACCATTTGAGCAAGTTGTTTCAATTCTACAGTTTTATAGTTTCAACTTATTTTCTGTATTCAGGAGAAGCTATTGTTCGCTGGATATATTTTTTTCTTCTTTGTACCTTTATGTTCTAGAATTCAATCTGTTAGTCATTTCATTCCACTCATAAATCAGGATCAGTGGTATCCAAGTGGTTTGCTCTTCATTTGATTTTCTTTGTGCATGTCCCCAACAAGATCTGGGTTTTTTTCATTTGACATAGTCAAAATGTAGATGTATTTAGATTTTTATGACATAATTTGTAGTTCTCGAAAATACCTTTCCAACGGGCTATCACATGCCTAAAACAAAGGTCATATGAAAAAGTTACGACCCTAGGAAGTTGAGGTACCAACTTACCCATCGGAGCCCACATAGCTTTTGGTGTTTCATCTCCTAGAGTCAGGTTTTTTTATGTCTAGGGTTTCAGAATTCATGAATAATGTTAAAAATTCCTTTGGAGCCTCATTGTAATCATTCTTCTCAGACGGATGCGCATAGAAGCCACATATCTTTTGAGAGATAACTACCACCATTCGAGCAAATTGTTTCAGTTCTACATTTTTAGAGTTTCAACTTATTTTCTTTATTCCATAGAAGTTATTGTTCACTGGATATCTGTTGTTGTTCTTCGTACCTATATGTTATGGTATTTAATCTGTTAGTCATTTCATTCTGCTCATAAATCCATATCAGTGGTATCAGACTGGTCTGCTCTTCATTTTTTTTTCTTTGTGCATGTCCCCGACAAGATCTCGGTATAAGAAGATGGGACTCGAACAAATTGAGCCTCTACAATATCGACCACATTGAACCTAACCAAAAATCATGGGGGAGAAGAAGAAATATGATGGAGCAAGAGATCATTTTAAAATGTTCCTAGAGGAATCCCTTTTGCGACAAAGGAACGAGATGATGGACAAATTTGCACAGATCCTTCGTCGACTGCCCACAAGAGACACATATTCATCAATAAGCCATGCAACCCCCTCCCACATGAGGCACATATTTATCAAGAAGCCACACAACCCCCTTCAAGGTACAATTAAATTTTGATATTCCATTATTTGAAGGAATGATAGATGTGGATGTTGTAGATAAATGGTTGAATCTTCTCGAAGGGTATTTTTCAGTCCACAATTTTTCCGATAGGGAAAAGATAACTTTTTCACTCCTCAAGGCCATCCCCCATGTTAAGGACTGGTTGGATACGTACTTTGAGCAAAGGGCCATAGAGGAATCCGTAATATTTTCGGTCACCCCCACCTCTGATTCCTTCAGGGATGAAATTAAAGAACAATACTTCCTTGTTGGAAGCTACGAGGACCAATACCCAAGATGGACCACACTGCGTTAGGAAAGTGACCAGATAGTATCATATTTCTCTAATATTTTCCAAACTATGAGCACCAAATTGGGTATTAAAGACTCTGAACAACATCTGGTGCTCAAATACTATGGCTTTCTACAGAGATACATTCAAACAAAAATGAAGTTTTTGAACATCACATCAGTAGGTGCGACTTATAGATATGATTTCAAGATCTAGCAGAAATTTAAGTAGAAAAGGCGAGAGTTTGGATCTACATATTCCTCATAACCGAAGCACAGAAAAGGTGGTCCCAACCCACCAAACATGGGATAGATAAAATATGGGTTCTCTTGGGACAAATAGTCCAAGTCACAACCCAAGAAGGGTAATGAGAAGTCGAAGCATGACACATGAAAGTGGTGTGAATACCATAAAATCCCTTGGCACAACAACAAAAAATATATCTCCAAGAATTCATTGGTGGTTGAGCTGAAAGATTTTGAGTCAGAGGTAGATTCTGACTCTGAATCAAGTCCAAAAAGTGGGAAGTAGATCATCGATGTCGAACCTAATGCCATTGTCGCTACCACCAAAGTCCAGCCAAGCGAACTAGAAGAACCAGAGGAATGGTAATGCCTCTTTCACTCACAGATGTGTGTAAATGGGACTCCGCTCCATTTCATTTTTGATAGTGGAAATCAGACGAACCTGATCTCAACACAGGCCATAAATTGGTTGGACTTGCCAATAACAATGCACCCACAAACCTACACCATTGGTTTCCTTTGCCAAGGAGGAGATCTATGTATTAGCCAATAGTTCCTTCTGCCCTACAACATCAAGCCCTTCAAATATGAGGTATTGTGTGATATTACTCCCCTTCAATTTTATGATGTTCTTTTAGGAAAACCATATTTGTGGAAGCGACATGTTATGTATGAGTCTAGACCCTGCAGTGTTATTATTACTTTGGGTAGACAATTTTCCAAGATAGCAGAGGTAGCGCCGCCTAATGCTATTTCTTTAATCTCTTCTAAGAAACGTAGTAAGGTCATTTCACATATTGGGAAGTTCATATTCTTTGTGATCCATTCTCGCAGTAAGCAGAATGTCGCTGCCACATCCGTGACCTTTACACTAGGCCTCTCTTTCCAGCAGAAGCAAGTGGACAGGATCATGGAAGAGTATAGAGATATATTCTCCTCACCTATCGGGGTACCAACACACTGCCAAGTCAAGCATACAATTGATCTAATCCCTGATGCATCATTGCATAATGGACCACTCTATCGATTCTTGCTAATGGAAAATGATGAAATCAAGTGCCAAATCCAAGAGTTTCTTCAAAAGGGGCACATCCGACCTAACTCCTCCCCTTGTGAAAGCCTGATTGTGATGGTGTAGAAGAAATACAAGACCTGAAAGATTTTCATTAATTAAAGATCATTAAAAAAAATCACAGTGAGAAATCGGTACCCAATTCCCCGATTTG
>JASDQU010371201.1:56616-74230 GCA_032191745.1 Picea mariana | reverse complement strand
ATATATGGCGCATTGGCCATGAACATAACCTTAAACGATGACAAAAGCGCTTCAAAGGTGATCTTTACCTTCCAAGTGGAATATGGGTGACAATATGAGGTCTTTCATGTTAGGGATGGGTCTTAAGGAATTGGCTACAATACCCATATCCTTTAAAAGGACCCAAGTCTATGTTGTGGCTAATTCCTTAAGACACCCATCCCTACTATGCAATACTTCGTAATAATAATTATATTCCACTTGGAGGTCAAATATTTCCTTTAAAAGGCATATGTTGGGGCTTGAGGTCATTTTCATGGAAAATGATTCTCAGATATCCATTTATGGTGTAAGAACCTCATTTATCTTCCTTGATTATGGTCAAAGGCCTAAAACCCATCCTTACTATGTAAAAACTATGGATCGTTCTCATATCCCACTTGTATGCCAAAGATTCACTTTAAAAATGGTCTATGTTGTGGTTTGTAGCCTTAATCATAGCCTGCTAACTCAAGAATCTTATTTAGGGCCCATTTTCCTTAATTCCTTCCCCAACTGTCATTCGAGACCCTTCCCCACTGCAAAATACATCATATTAGTTTCCACGTACCACTCTAAGGATAATTATCACTTATATAGGGATTATTTTTTTTGTTTTTTTCCTTATTCATGGTCGTTGGTCTCAAAAAGTTTCATCTAGGTTCTAAGGGCCTTCTTTTCCTCCCATGCCCATTACCAAGGCCTTGAAACCTATTCCTACAATCCAAGGCATTATAGAAGAAACCTATTCCACTTGAAGGTTGAATATTCCCTTTAGAGGGACCATTTGTTGGCTTGAAGCCTTGTTCAAATCCCATGAGCATTACAATGAGAGCATTGTAATCTTCATTTGGATTCTATTTTCCTTGTTTTCCTCCCCTTACATGGTCAAGTCATAAAAACCCATCCATCATATTGAAAACCTCCTAAAAGAACCCATATTACCATTAGAGGTCAGATACCCCCATTAGAGGGACTATGTGGTGGTTTGAAGTATTGATCATGGCCTAAAAATTCATTTTCTATTATTTTTAAAATAAGAAATTATTTATGTAGAAATATAATAATATCACACTACTACATATGTACGGAAAAATCGACATCATATTTTGATAGTACAGATAAAATCAACAGTACTATCGGAGTTTACTTGC
Organism: Picea mariana; assembly: GCA_032191745.1. Lineage (NCBI taxonomy): Eukaryota > Viridiplantae > Streptophyta > Pinopsida > Pinales > Pinaceae > Picea > Picea mariana. Next base: position 73,058 of record JASDQU010371201.1, on the reverse strand, counting down.
ATTTTTTCATTTTTTTAAACAATCCCCGATGTTCATCGAATATCCAACGCTAGTGATTTTCGTCGGATATCCAATGGTTGACCAAGTCAATGATCATGAATTATTCGAAGGGTGAGAAGGTCAAGGATGTGTGTACCGACGTTTGAAGAAGTCAATATTTTTGTTCATTAAGCAACATCTCTCTGGTCAACATTCGTTCGACATAATTAAAAAAAATGAATTATTGAAGATGTTCGACTTTATTTCTATACTAGTGATGGTTTGCAGAGGTTATAAGGGGTATTCTTAGGTTAAAACACATTTTTATTTTTATTTTTTTAATTGCATTACAAATAGTTAAACTACCGAAGTTGATTTTTTAAGATAATCATCACTGAAAGTTTGGTAGGGGAAAAAATTCCACATAACATTCCTCCTGGAGGACAAGGATGAGACTTGAGATCTGCATTGGTTGAGGCTTTGTGTGATCTAAAATTTTATTTTCCTTGTAAAAAATGCATGGGGTATAATAGAAGGAGACTTTTAATAAAAACAACTAAAAAACATTATAGTGAGTATGGACACCTTCAAGGCAGGCATGAATATCATCCCTTGGTAAGTTATTCTTGCTATCATTATTATCCTCCACTAATATTCTGAATTGGAAATGTAGTCATAATTATGTTTTCCTTCATCCAATTTGGTCTTAGAGCTTAGTTAAAAAATCAACATAGAGTTTTTTCATTCTTTTACTTGCATAGGGCTATGTTTGAGAAATATTTGTGGAGTTACTAATTCCTGTTTTGATATTGGTACTTGAGAATTTTTTGTAGAGTTTCTAATTCCTCTTTTTATATTTTTAATTGTTTCATTTTTAAAAGTTTTGAAGATTCGTTCTAGTTCCTAGTAACATCGACATTTGTTTTTTAAATCACTAATGGAAAGTGGAAATACCACATTGGCTGAAAGCCGTATTTTTTAGGAAGAGGACAATAAAAGAAATATGGATATTCTCTATTCCTATTCTGGCACTGTGAAGTGTTAATACTTATAAGCATTAGGGATCATAAGGACAATAAAGGAAATATCGAGATCCATGTTCATATTCTTTTTTTTCCTATATTATATTTTTAAATGTCTATATTGTTTTAATACTTGTCATATACACTAATATTACTTGATTGTTTGTAATTATAAAGGAACGACACCCTAGGAAGTTCCCGTGGAGGAATAGGTGGTTGTACAAGAACCTATTCAGGAACATGGAGAAAATATTGAAGATCAAGTTAATGATCATATTGAAGAAGATGATGATGATAATAACACAATTGAATAAGATGGGACAAATATATTGATCTTGGAGACATTTAATAATGTTGGAATGGATGATGATGACGACCAATTTGATGGTGTTTTTGATATACCTGTACTTGAGAAGGGAAGTCAACCTATTTATGAAGGCTCCAAAACAAGTTTTCTCTCTACTATATTGTTGTTGGGGAACCTAAAGGTTATGAATAGTTTGTCAAACACTTATCTCACACAACTATTAAGGTATGTAATATATTTTGTCACACTTAGTACATGATGATTAAGGTTTCCTTTTTCCTATATTTTTATTGTTATTTGATCATTTATAAAATTTGGATGCAATATGTACGATCCATATTCTTTACATTAACCAATATCGATTTTTTATGTTGTAGAGTGTTAGGTGAATTTATGCTACCATCGTCAAATGTATTATGTTGCACATACAACTATTTACATGCCATAATGAAAGATATTGGAATAGAGTATCAAGTTATTCATGCATGTCCCGATGATCACATTCTATATTATGGAGACCATGTGTCGAAAGAAGAATGTATAAAATGTCAAATTAGTAGATATTGAACTGATCAAGTAACAAAAAAGGTGTCTCACAAGGTTCTTTGTTATATTCCCATAATTCCACATTGGAAGCAATTGTTTAGGTGCAAAAGCATATCATAGTTTATAGATTACCATGCAAAGAACATAAGTAAATATGGTGTTCTTCAAATTCATACGGATGGATCTGCATTTAAAAATATAGAGGAAATATGCCCACATTTTAAAGACGAACCTCATAATCTTAGGCTTTCATTGGTAGTTGACGATGTCAATCCATTTGGAGAGCTCAAATCTACTTACTCGGTGTGGCTTGTTTTTGTTATCAACAATAACATTCCTCCATGGATGTCAATAAAGAGGGAGCACATAATTTTTTAATTGATTGTTCTAGGTATTTGTTTAGAATAATTGTTTTTAACATGATGACATATCATTTGACTTGTTTGTTTCATAATTATGTATTATATTTTTTTGTTTACTCATATATATTCAATTATGTGTTATAATTATGTTCAATATTTTTTTATTAGGTAAGTACCAAGTCAAATATATGAATTTATATATCAATCCTCTTATCGACAAGTTACTAGAGTTATGGAAGGGCATCACTATGTATGATATCTCTAGACCAATAGGTACGCAAAGGGAATTTAAATTCCATGCAATGCTTGCGTGGAAAATTCACGATGCCCCAGGGATAATATATTTATGTGGTATGTTATAATGTTATAGTGCACTTTAATATATAGTGTTTAATTTTATGAAGTTCATATCATGCATGTTTTTTTTATATAAACCCTTCATTAAACATACTTCAAATAATTGATATAAATTTAATCTGTCTCTTGTAGGTATTCAAACAAAGGGTAAATTTTCATGTCCATTTTGTGGTCCTAAGATGAAATCTCGTTGTTCAAGAAGTTTAGGAAAGGAGGTGTTTGATGGGTATAGACACTTCCTATATAAGAACCATAGGTATTGAATTTCCGAGAAACATCTTTTCAATGGGAAAGAAGAGACTCTATTAAAACCAATGAGAATGACACCTCATCTATGGTAATTGCAATATAACATAAATTGTCAAGGTATATTGGATCAAATCATCTATGTATGTCATACATGAAATGTTTAAAATAATTTATATTTTTATTGCATTTTGCTCATTGTACTAATTGCTAAGTCTTGTTGTAATATCTTGAATTTATATGCTTCACCTTGAAGGTTGTCATGAAGGAATTAATAATGTGGCACTTCCACAAGGAATGAAACGTTATCCCGTACAATTCAGTAGGCTCCCCTACTATGAGCACCTAGAAATTGTTCATTTGTTTGATAAAATGCACATCGGGAATAATGTAACATAAACATTATGGTGGATCTTAGATGGACGGAGTGACAAGAACAATTGTGAATATTTGTAATGATATTAAGGAGCCAATAATGTAATGCAAAGTGTGATTCATTCAAATAACAATGCAATTGGCCAAAAATATAAGTACCCTTCCATGGTTATTGACAGAGAAACAAAGAAAGGATGTAAAAGAGGTTATTGAAAAAAATAAATTCCCCACTAGTTTTTCTTCAAACATAAAGAATATCCTAACAAAGAAAGGTGAATTAGGTGGGGTAAAAACTCATGATTTGCATACCTTTATTAAGGTAATTATTTTGGTGTATATATTTCTGTATTGGTAAAACATCTTGTTTGTGTTTTTTTTTTCTACTAATTTGGGAATAAATAATGATTCATTTTTTATGTTACAATATGTTCTACTACTATCTCTCCCAGACAAATTTGACAACAATGTCAAACAAGTTGTATATAATATTGGAAAATACATGAAGTAACTGGAGATTTATTGCGTCCATGTTGTTTCCAATTAGCAACATGTCATCGACATATAAAGCTACATATATGAAACACCTGCCTTCTTCCTTGGAATATATGCAGTGATCAAATTTGCTTCTCACAAATACCAAACTAAGGATGTAGTTGTGAAAATTATGGTACCACATCCTCAGCGATTGCTTTAGACCATAAAGGAATCTTTTGAGTTTGCACACCAACTATTGTTTTCCCTTTACTACAAATCCTTCATGCGGTTTCATGTAGATTTAATCTTCCAGGTCCCCATGTAGGAATTATGTCTTCACATCCATATGTTCTATCTCCAAATAAAATATTGCAGCCAGAGACATTAGTACTTTAATGGAATTTAGTTTTGCAACAGGGGAAAAAATCTCACCGAAGTCAAATCTCTCGACTTGGGAATATCCTTTCGCTACTAGTCAGGCTTTGAACTTCTCGACTTGTCCTACGACATTCATCTTATTCTTGAAAATTCACTTGCTACCGATGCGATTTCTTCCACTAGGTATCTTGGGTAAATCCAATGTCTCATTATTGTACAAGGATTCCATCTCTTCGACTATGGTGTCCTTCGATAGTTTACCCTCTTCCGATTCGATTGCCTCACCGAATGACTTGGACTCATCGTCGATGGTAGTTAGAATGAATATGGAATGGAAGTCAGGAAGAATGTACCTTTCAATTGGTTTGTTTACTCTTTCTGACCTCCTTACAACCAGATTCAGTTGTTCCACCTATTCCTTAGATTCAATCAACTCAATTGAATCATCTTCTTCATTCCACAGTTCAAAACACACTGTATCAGGATTATTCTCGTTCTAAATAGATTCTTCCAACTCAGATTTATCTCTGACTTCTCTGAAGACCACATATAGAATATACATTGTTCTCCTTGATGTAGGATCCTAGATCTTATATCCCTTCATCCCTTCTTTGTATCTGATGAAAATACATTTGACTTCCTTCTTGACCATCTTGCTCCTCTTTTCCTTGGGAACATGCACAAATTCATCACAACCAAATACTTTGAGATGTGTCAATGAAGGATTCTTACCAGACCATACCTTATTTGGAGTCATGTCGACTAACATTGACGAAGGAGACATATTCACCAGATATCTTGTAGTCTCAACTACCTCCTCCTGGAATTCTTGTGCGAGCCCAACACCACTAAGCATGATTCTTTCCTTATCCATCAACGTTTAATTAATTCTCTTGGAAACTCCATTTTTTTGTGGGGTATATGGTGTGCTATTTTGGCGTGCTATTCCACACTGGTTATAGAATTTATCAAATTCCTTTCCACATAATTCTCCACCATTGTCATTCCTTAACACTTTAATCTTATTTTATGTCTAGTTTTCCATAAGGGATTTAAACTCCTTAAATCTCTCGAAAACCTATGCTTTATTCCTCAGGAAATATAGCCACGTATTCTTAGAAAAATCATTTATGAAGGAGGCATAATATAGGGATCCACCAAGTGAAGGCACTATAATCAGGCCAAACACACCCCACTATGCATCAGTTCTAGAATCCCATTTTCCCTTGTCACTCCAGATGGGAACCTCACCTGACTTTTTTTTACATATATGTAATGTTCACAAAATTTGATTTGTAAACCACATTCAGGAAAATATTCGACCATACCTTTTCTTTGCATAGCTCAAAGTCCTTTTTCCCCAATGTGTCCCATCCTCTCGTACCATAACTGTTGGTTGTGGAGCCTGATTATCTTCCTGAATAAGAGGTCTTTGTTTTCGGCCATGTTTATACCCCATGAAGACTGTACACCCATCCACATGGGGGGGTTGCTGGGGGGGGCGAATGTTATAACCCTAATTTTCACCAGACATACTTACCTGACATCAGGCCATCCCATATGCCTTCTTTGCCAAGCCAGTAGTGAAAAACTCTTCTTAAAAACCCCCTTTTCAAAGGCCCACGTGCCCTACTCCAGTATTGCATGAGTGTACATGCTAGCTTCCTCACTACAGCCCGTGTGTACCTACAAAAGCATGAAAAAAGGAAAGTTGCTGACAGAACACACAAATTTGGGTAAGTTAACTAAACCTTTCGGCCATACATGGCCAGTCATTCGACCAAATACCTAGCTCCTTCTAGCCTATAAAATAAGGGGTAAGGGTCCCAACCTTTAGCCATCCTTGTGCAAAGAGAAGTATAAAGAAAATCAGTTGGAGGATAGTTGAAGAGAAGCCTAGGACTAGTTTCGAGGAGTAGTGTCGACCAGATATTGTAAGTTTACTCTTGTGAAGATTAATACAAAAAGGAATAATTTTCCTGTCCCACTATATCATGTGTTCAAGTTGAATATTTATTTTATGATATTGTCACAACTAACCCAACAATTAGTATATGAAATGCATGTTCACATCTTTTTGTTTGTTCATGTGTGAATGCAGGTCAACTTTGGGAGGAGGCTTGCAATCAAAGAGAGAGTGAAAGAAAAGGGATTGAAATCAAACGAAGGACTCAAGGTATAGTTAACGAATCTTGTTTTCACCTTTGTATTACATGAATGTGGGGTTTTGTGTTGGGAGAATAGAAAAGAGTAGAAGCCTTTGAAATGGTTATTTTCTGCATGCATGATTAGAACCCTTAAATGCTAAGTCTGTAGGAGGGATTCCCACCCACAACAAAATTGGCAACCATACTAGGGATCTCTAGGGTTTTCTGGGAGTCCTTTTTGGGTATTTTTTAAAATTTTTGTTTCATTACTTGTTTTTAGAGTTTCTGCAAAAGTCTAAGCTAGCAAGGATTCTAGTCTTCCATACCAATTCTTCCTTCTTACTTTGCTTGGCTGCATTTTCTTTTATAGGAAGTCACAGAGGTATGTGTGGCCTATATAAGGCTTGCATGCATGTAAACGCGCCCAACCTTCACACAACCCATGTGGACACTCTAGTTGATGAAGTAACAATAGCGTGGCTAGGTTCAGAATTTTTTTATTAAAGAGGCAGTCATCCTCTTCCCTATCAGAAGTGATCCTTCTCAGGGGTTTTCTGAAACTCATTATGGTATCTGTTTTTGTATTTTGTAGCTTAGGTACCATCTTATATTGGTTTTGTTCTATGAAATTTTCCTTGAAATGTTTTTTCTTTTCTGACAAAGTAAGTTTCTGAGTCTTCAAGAGATTCTGGTTCTCAATACCAGTAGTATTTGCCAATGCTTGATTGCTTGTCTTTTCATTTCTTGAAGAGTTGTAGAGGCACACACGTCCTGCATAAGGTCTGCATGCGTGTACACGTGCTCTGACCTTACACAGCTCACGTGCACACGCTGGCTATTGAACTGTCAGCAACGTGCCTGTTGAAAATTTTTTTGTTTAAGGAGAGGCAGTCATCCTTTTTCTTGTCAAGGGTGATACCTCTCAATTCTCTTGGTCTCCATCATAGCAGACAACAACTTAGGTCTAATCAGAACAATAACTTTATTTTTCATTAAAAATATTCCTAAAATTTGTTTTCTTTCATAGGGTTTTTAGACAAGTGTGAGAGTCTGATTTCATCAATTTGTGTGTTATTGTTAGTAACTCTTTGCGATCTGCGCTTAAGAGAGAACTTTTCTTGGTCTTTACTTGTCATTATTTTTCCTTTTTTCTTTGGGAGCATTAAATAAAAAAAAACTCTTTTATTTCTTGGTTTGGTTAAGTAGTTGTTGGTTTGCATTAATAACCAAGAAACATTTTTCTTTCATAAGTTCTTGGATGTTTACTTAGGACAATAAGTAGCTCGTAGTCGAGCGAAATCCTATTTTGAGGTTTCTATTCAAAGATCTTAGAAAAAAATTTAGTTTGAAAAGTTGATTAAGAATTGTGTCAAGAAGAAGTTATTTTGTTTCCAGATTTATGTTTATCTTTTCTTTCGTATCTCACAACATCATTAGTTTCACTTTCATAACATTTGACTTAAGAAAAACCATAAAAAAATAACGATTAATTAAAATCAACTAGTCTTTATGTTTGTAGGGTCCATCAATTAGTCTAGGCTAGAGCCTTCATTTAGGTTGGAGAGGAAAATCTTCAAGGCTGCAAAACATACATAAGACTCTGTGCTAGGGAGTGTTAAAAGTCAAATATCTTGAAAGCTATCCGAGAACCCCCCCTAACATAGGGGAAAAACATGAAGTCGTGTGCAGAAAGGTAGCGGAGATAACCCCTCCAAATCCGGACCAAGAGTAGTGGGGAACACATATAGAGGGCTTGTTTTGGGATTCCGTCAATTGCATTTGCCACAGAGCTTTGTGGGTCTCGAATCTTTTTGAGGTCCTCAATTGTCTTCCAGACCACTTGCTTTCGATACCCTTGATAGGTTTCAGGCTCGATACCCTGCTCATTGCGATCCACCCGACTGTCGATTGTACCCGCGTGGTGACTGTTCACACACTGGCAACCTAGTTGCCATTATTTTAGGGACTTACACAAGTGACTCTGGGGGTAGACCGCAATACCTAGTATAGATATCGGGTCACACTTTGCAGAGTATAACCGGAGGGTGGTTTTTTTTTTGAGTTTCACTTGCACCGATAAGTTTCTCTAGTGTTGGTTGTTGTAACTGTTCTTCCAAATAGTTTAGTCATTGCTTGTTTTATCTCGTAGGGATTTTTTCTAGTGTGTGTTGTTTTTGAATGAATAGAAATCCCTAGTGTGTCTTTGATCTTCTCACACAACGGAGGATCACGAGCTCTGCCGGTCACGAAGGCTTCTTGGTCTACCCCCAGTTACACTGGAGCCACCCGTGCCACCGTTAAGGTGAAAGATAGACCAACAAGGGTATTTTGAAGCGACCAGGTGACAGGAAACTGTGCTCGACCAACATTTGGAGGAACCAACTATTTCAGAATTTGGAGTGGAAACTCTCGGTCCACCCGAAACTCCAACCACTGATATTTCGACGCCCATCATCGTACATATTTATCCTTACGGGCACCAGACAGTGTCACAAGCAAGCAATGGAAACAAATGCTGCCACTTCTTCTGGGAATTATTCTGTTCCCACTACGGCTGTCACCACAGGGGATGTTCCACCTCCTAACCCACCGTCATTAGTCCGAGCCACCATGGTCACGACTGCCTCTACCTCGAGTAGTGTTCTGATCCCGTCTTTGGCAGCGGCCATTGCTCCTTTCATACAGAGTGCGGTAGACCCTCCGTTCTCATATGAGATGCCTAACTCAGGTACAATCCTTGTACTATCCTACTCCATTATACAAAATTTAGGTTTGGGGTGAGGGAGCTCTAATGCTCCTCTGCAAGGACCCATGGGGGGGAATTTAGCTCCCTTTAATGCTTTCCCTTATGGGGGAGGTCATATACCTCCTTCATCCCCTTCGCTCGGCAGTACCCACCAAGAATCCACCGGGCCAAACGGACACCATAGTTCATTTGGAGCAGGGAGTCAAGGACTAGCTTCTCATAATATGTCGGTAGGTTTGACACTATTTTCTTTGTTTAGTGCGTTTGGTAACAACGCTTTCTCGTCAGCTGCTTTCTCTACTGGGGGCAACCCCAATTACGGACAACCGAATCCTATGTAGGGTACTATTCCTGCACAGGGAGAAAACCCAGGAACTTCTTCTGCATCAGGACCTTGGAAATCTTGGCAGGGATCAGTTCCCTCGTTAGGAATGCCGATCTAGGGCAATTCTTTTCACAACCAATAGAACCCTGGGAAAGGTACAGTACCTATGCCCATGGGATCAACATGGGGAAGCCCTTCCCAAAGTACTCTAAATGTAATGCACGCCCAACCATCTACGTCTTATTTTGGGAATCAACCGATGATGTCTCCTCAAACGCAGAATCCATACGTTGGTCATGACCATGGTTTTTACTAGAACCCCGACCAGTAACCCAACCTTTCCTGGAAACCTGGTGCCAGTCAAACTCCAGGCCCCTTTTTCCATGGTTATCACCAACAACCCAAACTACCTTTCTTGGCAACCCTGCATTTGCTAGACTTAACAAGGTTGTTGAATGACCCAATCTGTCACAATCCATGTTGGCCTCCTATGTCGACGAAGTTGCCTTCAAACATACCAAAGTTCGAAGCCAAGCCTAATGGAGATCCAGGAGATCATGTGACTACTTTTCACCTTTGGTGCTCATCTAATTCGTTGAAAGATGACTCCATACAGTTGTGATTGTTTCAACATACTCTCATTGGGAGTGCTGTGAAATGGTACATTGAGCTCGACTGCTCAAGATACTCTTCCTTCGGCGAATTGGCAATGTCTGTCCTAAACCATTTCCAATTACCTATGAGATACGACGCTGGCACAAAATTGCAAGCCAATTTCAAACAGACAAAAGAGGACCATATCTATGATCAAATCCGAGAGTGGAGATGCTGAAAGAGTTTGATTAAGGTGCCAGTCCCACCAGCATTCCTGCTAGAGTGGTTCCTTAAGTCTTTGGTCCCACAATTATCCAAATATATCGCAACGTCGAGGGTGTTTTCCAAAGAAGATGCAATCATGAGAGCTCAACAACTTGAGCTAATCTATTCTCAGTCTAGTCTACTGTATGAGATCTTTCTAGATGTGCCACGATCAATAGTTGATAAAAATAGATAGGGAGTTGGACCACATGCCGATGGTATTGTTGGTTCAGCACAAACAAAGCCCATTGAACAATTGATGAAACAATTGCAACAATTGTCTATCCAACATACAACGGCCAACCAGACTATTGTTTCGGCTGCTCCCCCTACCCAAACGTCGGATGTACACAGTGGGAAATTGACAAATCCGAAGGCCACCCAACAGCCCAATGGAAAGAAAAAACAACGTAAGAAGGGTAAGGGGGATAAGAAACCCACTAATAATGTTGGTGGGGGAAATACCAAAAAAAGGAGGTCGAGGTATCCGTGTAATTTGTGTGCGAAAGACCACCCAACTCACCAATTCCCTCAGCTTGCAGAGGCCCAAAAGTTATTGTCACAGCAACAACATGCTGTGTTAACAAAACCTTTTCAACATGGCAAAAATATAACCCAAGCCTCTACAAGCACGGAAGGGGGCAGTCAAGGTCCCCCTCCGTATTCAAACAGTCTTGCATCCGTGCATGTGTATATGATGAATGTTGATGCCTATATATCGACTAGAGCACATGATTACAGCAATCCCAACACCTCTGATAAAGGTAAAAAAGATGAAACCCCATCTCTTCCTCTCCATATCGAGAAGACATTGGGAGAAACCATGATAGGCATCCCAAAAGGTGCATTTAAGAAATCTTCTCACAACCCAAATGCAAGGGCCACCCATAACTACTCTGTGGTGGAGGATTTGTCTCAAACCCCTTGTGCGATGTCTGCTTTGGAAGTCCTCCAAATCTGCCCTTCCCAGAGAAAGGCTCTGTTAGCCACTTTAGGATCCATCGAGACTTGTAATCCGGGTACGATCATGCTTGATACGACTGACTTAAAACCTCATCTTCCATACCACATAGCATTCCAGATAGTCGTGGCTTACACCATGAAAAATTTTACTTGGAAAATTTTTTGCACGGTGGTTGATGAGGGTGCCTCAACATGCGTAATGTATTTGGCATGTTGGAAGGCCATCGGCCAGCCCATTTTTTTTCCATCACCTACACTTCTTACCACTTTCGACGGTCATTCGTTCCGACCACATGGAATCATCCCCTCTTTTCCCATGTAGTTAGGAGGGAAAACCGTGTATGTCGAGGTTGAAGTGGTTGACACATCTCTCAACTACAATATATTGTTAGGAAGGAGTTGGACCTATGTTATGCAAGAAATAGTTGCTACATTGTTTTGGGTCTTGTTGTTTCCACATGACGGTTGGATTGTGGCCATTGATCAGTTGTATTTCTCCCGTCCTGACCCTTCATTGGGGGTTTTCGAGGTCCCAATGATTGATAACCCTCAACCTAGCGTCGTCAACATAGGGGTTGGTTTGTGCCCAACTTTGATGGGAACTTTTGATTACCCACCTCCTCAAGGCAATGTTAAGTTCATATCTGACCACCATAAGGTTGAGGTTTTCCAAGTTTCGTCGTTTCACATGACTTACTTCGATGATCCATGGATTCTTCCTCCCCCATTGGCCACGATGGAAGGGACAGGGAACCATGGTATGTCCATGCCCTTGTTCACAACAAAAGTAGCATACTCTTTAGTCCAGCAAGCTTCTGCCGACCTCGATCCAACTCCCGCACAAGAGTTAGATCCGATTCTAGAGCCTATTTAGGATCAAGGTTCCCTCGCTAATACAGATTATTTAGACTTAGTCTTTCCCTTAGATGAAGCAATCATGGAACCAATGACTAGTCTGGACAAACCCTGGGACGATCTCCGTCACAGATCTTACTTCCTCCCAGAGTTAAGTAGAAATGAGGCAAGAGAATCCACCTTGACGATGACTAGAGATAGGTCTTGTCCTATTAATCCTTTGGCTACACATGTTGTTTATGTTGAGGTTAATATGCCAACCATCACTGAAACTATACCTATAAAAATCTCCAGAACCCTTGGCATCATGGAGAATGTTTTTGTCGGAGCTGATTGTTCCCCCGAAGAGATTCAAATCTACACAGATTTATTTAAGGAATTTCACAACGTTTTTGCTTGGTCTTACGAGGAAATGCCAGGCATCAATCCAAAAATTGTTGAACACGAAATCATGACTTATCTTGATGATAAGCCGGTTCAGAAGAAGCATTGTCCAGTTAATCCTAAGAAAGAAACAACTATTAAGGTTGAAGTGGAGAAACTGCTCAAGGCAGGTTTTATCTACCCCGTCCATTTGACCCAATGGGTGTCAAACACCATGCCGGTTAACAAAAAACAGGGTACAATTCGCGTATGTACAGAATTTCATGATTTGAACAAGGCCTATCCAAAAGATAATTCCCCCACACCATTTATTGACTAGATAGTCGATGAATGTGTAGGTTTCGAGGCCTTTTCTTTCATGGATGGTTTTTCGGGATATAATCAGATACAAATCAAACGCGAAGACCAACACAAAACAACATTCATTTGTCCATGGGGTACATTCGCATATCGTAAGATGTCGTTTGGTCTAAAAAATGTTGGCGCTCCCTTTCAACGGGCCATGTCTTTTTCTTTCCATGATATAAACATATCGTCGAGGCCTACTTAGATGATTTAGCATCACGCTCTCATAAAAGAACTAATCATCCCACACACCTCTGATTTATCTTTGAGTGATGTCTCTACTTATGGATTCACTTGAATCCCAACAAATGCAGTTTTTGCATGACATCGGGTTGTCTCTTAGGTTTCATAGTTTCAACAATAGGGATCATGGTCGATCCTCTCAAGGTTGAGGCAATATTTTAGTTACCTCCCCCATGTACAATCCTTCAACTTCAAAGTCTACAGGGAAAAGCGAAATTTTTGCGGCATTTCATCGCAAACTATGCTGAGATTACAAAGGGCTTTATGCACTTACTGAAGAAAGATGTTCCTTTTCATTGGGACAATGATGCTCAACGCTCCTTCGAAGAATTGAAACATGCCCTCATGACTGCCCCTCTACTTTCACCACCCAATTATAATAAAGATTTCTTATTATACTTGGTTGTAGCAGAGTCAACCATCGACATGGTCTTAGTTCAGGAGGATGATTTGCTCTCAGAATATGTGATTTATTACCTGAGCCGAGGCCTAGTTGGACCAGAAATCAATTATTCTCATATCAAAAAACTTGCATTGGCAGTAGTCCATGTTGTCCAATGGTTTCGTCATTATGTTTTGTTTCGTAAGACCACCGTCATTGCCGTTGTGAATCTGTTTCAATACGTGTTGACATGACGGGTAATCGGCAGAAAGATCAATAGATGGATAGTTGTCCTCCAGGAATTTGACTTAGATTTCATTTCGGCGAAATCCAAAAAGTCACTAGTCTTTGTGGAACTCATCTCAGAACTTCCGTTCGAGTCAGGTGATGTTATGCCCAAAGAATCATCGATTCAAGGAGACATGTTTTTGATAGCATCTTCGGACCCCTGGTATGGAGATATACTTTTTTATCTCCAGACTTTGAAGTGTCCCACCTCTGCTTCTCATGATGAGTGTTGTCGTATACATCATCAGGCCAAGAACTATCTCATCCTCGAGGACACTCTCTATCGTCGAGGTGTAGATTGCATTCTTTGTCGGTGCCTCACTCATGAAGAAGCATAAATTGTGCTTAACGATTTCCATACTGGAACATGTGGCGGTCATTTATCTGGGTTGGCAACAACCCAAAAGATTTTACGAGCCAGTTACTTCTGGCCAACACTAATCAAAGATTGTATCACATCATTCAAGAAGTGCCACCCGTGTCATATCTTCTCTTGGAACATGAGGGCACATCCCGCTCCCATGTTTCCTGTCATCACAGTTGGTCCCTTCACAAAGTGGGGGATTGATTACACTACATGCAACCCTGCTTCAACAAGGGGGCACCGTTATATCATTGTAGTCGTCGATTACTTCACAAAGTGGGTCGAAGCTATGAAAAAATTTAAAGATGATGGAGAGACTTCATCTCGCTTTTTGTTTAACCATATTATAGCAAGGTTTGGCGTCGTGAGAGAGATTGTCATTGACCATGGAAGTCAATTTTAGAACCAAATGATGACCGAGTTAACATCAAAACTTGGGTTGTGACACGAACACTCGTCACCCTACTACCCTCAAGTGAATGGTCAGGTGGAAGGTGCCAATAAATATCTTAAGACCATCCTATAGCGAACGATCAATTTGACCAAGTCAAATTGGCATTTGGTGTTATACTCGACATTATGGGCCTACCAAACATCTGTTAAGACTGCAACTGGTTTCTCACCTTTTCAACTTGTTTACAGCCTCGAAGCAATCTTGCCCATAGAATGCCAGATCCCATCTTTACATTTGGCCATACAGTTATTTCCAGACACTTCACTGCTTGAAGAGCATTTATTATATCTCAAATAGCTCAATGAGAAGCGTCGTGTTGTGGCCTTAGCTAACGAATCTCACAAACAAAAAGTGAAGTGCTGGTATGATCGGTCCATTCATCCTCAGATTTTCTTGGAAGGCAACCTTGTCCTAATCTATGACCAAGATAAGGACCCCCTTGGGGGCAGGTAAGTTCAAACCCATGTGGTTCGGACCTTTCATCGTAAAAGAGGTTCTAAAAAAGGGTGCTTATCGTCTAGTAGATTTTTAGGGAAATACTTTGGCAGAGCCTAGAAATGGGCTCTACCTCAAGAAGTATTACTCCTAGGTAGGTCACCTTGGGTAACTTTTTGTAACATATGTATAGTCTTTGTACTATCACTTTTTGGTTTCTTTTGGTTTTATGGACGTGTCATTTTTTGATGTTATCTTTTATCACTGTGGCAGATGTCAAGTGAATCAAAGGTGTTGGTTGAATACGCAAATGATGCTAGCTGACACACTCGGAGGCTTGCCTCCACAGCTTTGGTAATTTTTACACCTTAGGGCCAGTTATTATCTTCAGGAGGTATATGTTTAGGCGACACCACAAACAATGTCGCTGAATACAACGCAATTATTGAATGGATTCGTGATGCTTTTTCATTTGGTATCTCTCACCTCCGGGTCTATAACTCTTAGTTGGTTTTGTCTCAGTTAAATCGAGTCTACTATGTTCATGATCATACTTTACACTGATTGTTCCTTAGGGTACGTCTCTTAGAAAGAATCTTTGATTATATTACATATTTTCATGTTCCTAGGAGATTAAATAAAGTCACAGATACTCTAGCTAATCAAATTTTAGATTGGCATCTCTCACACATATAAGAAAGACACACACATGCACATGTAAATACATTTTTAAAGAAAATATAATCCATAAGACATAAAAAGACATAAAAATCCATATATAATATCAAAAACATCAGAGTACATAGGTGGGTGCAAGTGCCTCAAAAATACAACCAGTAACGAGTCATAAGGCTTATGCCCTAAAAAAATATTGCCTCAAAAATACGACCAGTAATGAGTCATAACGCTTATGCCCTCAAATAATATATAAGTAGTTCCCTCGACACGTGAAAATTCCAACCTAACTAAGGATGTGGCCTGTGGGACCTATTGTAATGATCAACGGTGTTTTCCAAATGCCGAAAAAGTTGGACCCACGTCTGTGGTGCCCCCACTATGTGAGGCTGCATAGATGGTGGCAGATCCTCAATCTCTTCCATGGGGACTGTGTGAGTGAGCGAGGTAAAATTTCACTCTACTCGTCTCAGAACTCTCTCAGCCTCACCATCTAGAAGCTCTCCTATTGTTGTTGGCCCTTCTGTGACGACAGGTGCGGCCTATGGCCGAGGACGTCACCAGTTCCTTGCATAATCCACTGGTCGCACTAGCCCCACATCTTCACATAATAGACACATATCTGTCAAATTCTCTGGTATAAAAAAAAATGATATATATAAAAAAACAAAAAAGAAATTTTACCCATCTCTCGTCGCTTCTCTCCAGGAGGTACCAACATCTCAGGATCTCTAGAGAAGTCAATCTCAGCATAAGGGTAGTCCTATATGACCGAGATCTTTCATGACAACCAAGCAAAAAAGTTTTCATGAAAGGTGTAACACCCTGTTTCCCCCAGCTTGTAAATATAACTGGACTAGCCAAGAACTATGGAAAACTCATAAATATGAATATGTGATGTAAATGGACCTTGAGGAAAAGGTCAATAAATG
>JASDQU010371201.1:17247-32154 GCA_032191745.1 Picea mariana | reverse complement strand
TATATCAAATCACTCATTCAGGTGAAGGTAAAACCGTCGAGTTTTCACCTCACCAAGTTGTAATCAAGGATCTAAAAGATCCTAAGCATGTTCTTGCAACTGGAATTGTTGATGATATTACCAGGTTGTACAAGTTTGACAACTTTGGGTCATCAGATTTTTCATCAGTTTTTGTTTCTCATAGCGATGACTTGAGCAAACTTTGGCATGAGTGGTTTGTTCATATAAACTATTTCTCATTGCAACAACTATGTAATCAACAGATGGTGACTGGTCTTCCTCTTGTTTCATGCAAAGATGGTGTTTGTGATGATTGTGTTCTCAACAAACATCATCGGGACAATTTTGACAAACATGCCTCTTGGCATGCCTCGGGTCCTTTGCAGCTTGTTCACAATGATTTGTGTGGTCCACTTTCTTCTCCTTCTTTTTTTGGGTGCAAGTATTTCTTAACTTTCATTGATGACTTTTCCAGACGTACTTGGGTTTACTTCTTAAAACTCAAGAGTAAAGTTTTTGACAAATTTTTGGCCTATAAGGCCCTTGTAGAAAAGCAATCTAGACATCAAATTCAAAGGTTAAGAACAGATAATGGAGGTGAATATGTGAACAATAATTTTACAAGCTACTACACTACACAAGGAATCCAAATGCAACATACTGTTCCATATACACCACAACAAAATGGTGTTGCCGAGAGAAAGAACCACACATTAAAATAAATGTCTAATTGTATGATCCAATCTAAGGGATTAAGTCTAAAGTATTGGGTGGAAGCCATCAACTATGCAAATTACATAGTAAATCACACTCCCACAAAGGCTCTTAAAAATATAACACTAGAAGAAGCTTGGACTAAAATTAAACTAGATGTAAGTCACTTCTATGTATTTGGAAGTATAGAATGGGCTCACATTCCTGATGAGAAAAGTAAAGCATTCCAGCCTAAAAGTGAGAAGTATATATTTGCTGGTTATTCTGAAGATGTCAAAGGTTACAGACTTCTTCAATCACATTGTAATGAAATTATTATTAGAAGAGATGTTAAATTTGATGAAAATATCTTGGCCTGCAAGCCTAATTTGACGATTGTGCCTTCTTCAGCCTGCGATCCATCTTCGGTGTTTGTGCCTTCTTATGATCTGGTTTCTTCTTCAGATGATGACAATGAGGATGAAAATCCACCTTTTCCTGCTCACCCTCCTCTAGATGAGTCCTTTGAACCTAAACCAACACCAACTCCACCGCTTCCTAGATGGGGTCCGTTCAACACGAGAAGCAGAGGGTGATATTGTTGGTGATCCTTCAGATTAGTGTCAGACATGTTCACAGTTCTAGCAAGCCTCTTCTCTTTTGGCTCAAGTTTTAAAAACTCATGATCCTGAGACATTTGCAGAAGCTTCAGGTCATCCATATTGGGATACAATAATGAATGAAGAGTATTGTTCTTTAATGGAAAAAGATACTTGGGATCTTGTACCTCTTCCGAAAGGATGAAAACTTGTTAGATGCAAATGGGTCTATAGAACTAAGTATGCATTAGATGGAAGTGTTGAAAGACACAAGGCTCGGTTAGTTGCCAAAGGATTTTCCCAAGTTGAAGGAATTGACTATAATGAAACCTTTGCCTCTTTAGAAAAAATGAATTCCATTAGCCTTGTTCTTTCCCTTTCTTCCTCACATAAATGGGAGGTCTATCAGATGGATGTTAAATCCTCCTTCTTGCACGAAGATTTACAAGAAGAAATCTACACAGAACAACCTCCTGGCTATGTCCAGAATGGCTCTAGCCTTATTTGTCACCTCAAGAAATCTCTTTATGGTCTCAAGCAAGCTCCCCGATCTTGGTATGCCAAAATGGATAACTTTATTATTGCCACTGTATTCTCTAAATGCCATTCTGATCCTAATGTCTATACCAAGAAAGTAGGAAGCCATCTCATAATCCTTGTCCTTTATGTTGATGACCTTATCCTTACTAGTAGTGACTCAAAACTTTTAAACCATGTGAAAACCAGCCTTAAGAAGAAATTTGAAATGACAGACTTAGGATTTTTGAACTATTTCCTTAGCCTCCAAGTTTTGCAAACCAATGAAGGAATTTTTCTTTCCCAGTATAAGTATGCTTGTGACCTTCTTCGTCAATTTTACACGGACGATTGTAAACCAACCCCTTCTCCCTTCCATTATGGAGTCAAGCTTTCTTCCACCTGTACTTCTCCTGAAGTTGATTCCACCGTGTACCGTCAGTTAGTTGGTAGCCTATTATACTTGACACATACCCATCTTGATATTTCCTTTGCTGTTTGTATTGTTTCATGATATATGAAAACACCCCATGAAAGCCATTGGAAAGAAGCTAAAAGGATACTTTGTTATGTTTGTGGTACAGTTCAGTTCGGGATACATTACAGTTCAGGGGGGACTCCTTTATTGGTTGGTTTCATTGATTCAGATTGGGTTGGTGACCCTGATGATCGGAAGTATACTGCAGGTTATGTTTTCAGCCTTGGTTCAGGACCTGTCACTTGGGCCTGTAAGAAACAACATGTTATTTCACTTTCTTCACCAGAAGCAGAGTACTGAGCAACACTAAATGCAAGTTAGGAAGCCTTGTGGCTTTGACAAATCATTTCAGAGTTTGGATTCCAACACTAGCATCCGACTAACCTTTGGTGAGACAATCAGAGTGCCATCAGGCTCGCCAAAAAACCAGTTCAAAATCATCATAGCAAACACATCGAGCTACAAATGCACTTCACCAGAAAGCTCATTCATGATCAAGTTATTGAAGTGCTCTTTTTCCCTACAGAAGATGAATTTGCAGACATTTTCACAAAGTCTCTTACAGAAGTGAAGTTTTCCAAACTTCGATCTATGTTATGAGTTTAAAAAGTTGTCATTAAGGGGGGATAGACTCTAATGCCTCCTTCCTTCTCCTATTGTGTCAGTGTTGTAAATCCTTCAATCTTATCCCAAGTTGTTCTTAAGGGGGGATGTTAGGATATTTAGACACTTAGGAGTTAGTAATATCTACTTGGTCTATTGTGTCATTAGGTAAAATTGTGTTTTCTAGTGTGTTTCTTTAGTATGCATTAGTATGCATTTGTAGTTAGGAAATCTGACGGTTCATAATCTCCTCGATCTTAATGGACATTGACTCGTGACTTAACACCTGATTGGTCCATGATATCTATTTAAAGAGCATGGAGGGTCATTTGTTGATGATCGATTATGAGAAACAATCTTCTAAAATCTCTCTGTAATATTTTTCTTTGCATTAATAAACTGCTCCAAGTGGCCGCGTTGACTGGGGCCATGGATGTTTCCCCGTAGGGGTTTTACCACGTGAAAAAATCGGTGTGTTGATCTTTGATTTGGTTATGTGAGTGGTTATTGAAGGTGTTCATCCTCTATTGGAATACCTGTGTTGTCAAACAATAAAACCATCCAAATAAAAACCCCTAAACAACTAGTCTCTAACCAATATCCTCTAATCCATATAATTCTTGAAACCATTAACACTTATAGCCCATATTACCCCTAAACCTTATATACCATAACACCTAACCCATAATTCATATAAAACTTAATCCATAAACCCACTAACCCCTTTAACTCCTAATCCATAAGCTCACTAACCCCTTTAACCCCTAATCTCTAATCCTTATAACCCACAACCCTTTAACCCTTAAAATATATAAACCTATCATAAATCCTCTAACTTTTACATACCCAAACCCCTTTAACCTATATCCCCAATAATTCCTTATTTTTAAATTATATAAGTCTTAACACTCATAATATCTAACCTCAAACTCTTGTAACCCCAAATCCCTTGTACAATCCCTAACCATTATAATTAGTGTGACTCACATATTTCACCCTAAACCTCTATAAAAATTATTCCACAACCCCTATATCCATTAATAATTATAACCCTTATCAGATAATAAGTAATATAAATTAACCGATGGAACCCTAAATCTATAACACTTTTAATCCATAATGCCCAAGCATAACCCTTATAACCCTAATCTCTAACGCATATAGCCTCATAAACACGATGAATTGATGATGGAAGAAAGTGGGTGTGTCACTCAAATTTGAATCCATAAAACCTCCCATATCATTAAGGCATGCCAATAGTCTATCCATGAAAAATTTCAGTGCATACAAAAACTGTTTGAAAAAATTTCAACGTTGGCCCCATTTGCAGGTCCCTATTGCTGGTGTCTAGTCCTCGTGCAATTTTTGTTCCTCGTTCCTCGTTCCTCGTTCATCTTTACTTGTTCCTTGACCATGTTTTAGTCCCCAATATCCATTATTTTTGTACAAAATTACATACTAATGGCATAAAATGTCCTGCACAAAGACTAAATTAATATCCACTACATAAGTCTTTTGTCTTTTGTCTTTTTTCAACGACTATGTAACGAATCTCAATTCTAAGAAGATTCAAATAGGAAATAAGAACCTTAAGTTTTTTCCTTAACCATGGGTGACATAACACTATCATTCAATAGTAAAATTGTTACATTTCATTGTTTGGCATCATGTATACTGAGGTATTGAGCCACCATATCCACAAAGGAAACATACCAGTAGTATTTGTCTTATGAACAAGATATGGTACTATCCATTTAGAGGTTTGGCAAAGAGATTGTTCTTATAGACTAATCTACATTGCACCATAATATAATCCCTACACTCCTTGAAAATTATGTAACACCATTCAAATTAGACACAATATGCTTGCAACGAATTAGCTATATTATCGATGAACTTTTTTCGTCGATAGTATAGAAAATTCGTCGCAAGATTATTTACATTCGTCTCTCTTGCGACGATATCAAATGATGGTTGGATTCATTTAATATTTGGTTTATCAACTTGAAATCTCAATTTGATACTTTGCAAGCTAGATGGACCTTCAGTCAAATACAAATATGAAACTCGGAATCATTAACATATCTACTAGAACATATGAAAAATAGGGTTTATGGTTTCCATGATGAATTGATGATGGAAGAAAGTGGTTGTGTCAGTCAAATTTGAGTCTAGAAACCCTCCCATATCATTAAGGCATGTGGATAGTCTATATAGGTCAAATTTCAATGCATATAGATACAATTTGAAAACATTTCAACGTTGGCCCCATTCACATGTCACTGTTGCCTGCCTCTAGCATCTTGATGGTGTTGATTAATAAACCAATGAAATAGAGGGATTTTTCATTAGAACTATGATGCAAATACATTGTATATACATTAATGTAGAACTTGAAATAAAAATGAAGAAAGACCAACAAAATCCTAAAACTTGCGTCAACCAAATTGGGTGCTTTGAAAGAAAATTAGGGTTTATGGTTTACATGATGAATTGATGATGGAAGAAAGTGGTTGTGTCACTCAAATTTGAGTCTAGAAACCATCCCATATCATTAAAGCATTCCAATAGTCTATCCATGACAAATTTCAGTGCATACAAAAACTGTTTTGACCCCATTTGCAGGTCCCTGTTGCCGATGTCTAGTCCTTGTGAAATTTGCGTTCCTCATTCCTTGACCATGGTGTAGTCCCCAAGATCCATCATTTTTGTACAAAATAACATACTAATGGCATACAATGTCCCACACAAAGACCAAATTAATATTCTCTACATAAGTCTTTTGTCTTTTTTCAATGACTATGTAACAGATTTCAATTCTAAGAAGATTCAAATAGGACATATGAACCTTAAGTTCTTTCCTTAACCATGGGTGAAATAAATCTATAATTCAATAGTAAAATTGTTACATTTCATTGTTTGGCATCATGTGTACTAAGGGCTTGATCCACCATATCCACAAAGGAAACATACCAAGAATATTTGTCTTATGAACAAGATATGGTACTATCCATTTTGAGGTTTGGCATAGAGATTGTTCTTATAGAATACAATAAATTTCACCATAATATAAGCCCTACACTCCTTGAAAACCATGTAACACCATTCAAATTAGACATAATATTATTGCGACGAATTAGCTATACTATCGACAAAAAAATTTCATCGATAGTATAGCAAATTCGTCGCAAGATTATTTACATTCGTCTCTCTTGCGACAATATCAAATGATGCTTGGATTCATTTCATATTTGGTTTATCAACTTGAAATCTCAATTTGATACTTTTCAAGCTAGCTAGATCTTCAGTCAAATACAAATATGAAACTTGGAATCATTAACATATCTACTAGAACATATGAAAAATAGGGTTTATGGTTTCCATGATGAATTGATGATGGAAGAAATTGGGCGTGTCAGTAAAATTTGAGTCCAGAAACCATCCCATATCGTTAAGGCATGCGAATAGTCTATCTAGGTCAAATTTCAATGCATATAGATACGGTTTGAAAACATTTCAATGTTGGCCCCATTCACATGTCAATGTTGCTCGCCTCTAGTATCTTGATGGTGTTGATTAAGAAATGAATGAAATAGAAGGATTTTTTGTCACAAATATGAAGCATATACATTGTATATACATTAATGTAGAACCTGAAAGAAAAATGAAGAAAGACCGATGAAATCCTAAAACTTGCGTCAACCAAATTGGATACTTTGAAAGAAAATTAGGGTTTATGGTTTACATGATGAACTGATGATGGAAAAAAGTGGATGTGTCACTCAAATTTGAGTCCAGAAACCATCCCTTATCATTAAGGAATTCCAATAGTCTATCCATGACAAATTTCAGTGCATACAAAAACTGTTTGAAACAATTTCAACGTTTCCCCCATTCGCAGGTCCCTGTTGCCGGTGTCTAGTCCTCGTGCAATTTTCATTCCTTGTTCCTCATTCCTCATTCCTCGACCATGGTGTAGTCCCCAAGATCCATTATTTTTGTACAAAATTACATACTAATGGCATAAAATGTCCCACACCAAGACCAAATTAATATCCGCTACATAAGTCTTTTGTCTTTTTTCAACGACTATGTAACGGATATCAATTCTAAGAAGATTCAAATAGGACCTAAGAACCTTAAGTTCTTTCCTTAGCCATGGGTGACATAACACTATCATTCAATAGCAAAAGTTTTACATTTCATTGTTTGGCATCATGTGTACTGAGGGCTTGAGCCACCATATCTACAAAGGAAACATACCAAGAATATCTGTCTTATGAACAAGATATGGTACTATACATTTTGAGGTTTGGCATAGAGATTGTTATTATAGACAAAAATACATTGCACCATAATATAATCCCTACACTCCTTGAAAACCATGTAACACCATTCAAATTAGACACAATATTCTTGCGACGAATTAGCTATACTATCGATGAACTTTTTTCGTCGATAGTATAGCAAATTCTTTGCAAGATTATTTACATTCATCTCTCTTGCGACTGGATCAAATGATTCTTGGATTCATTTCATTTTTGGTTTATCAACTTGAAATCTCAATTTGATACCTTTCAAGCTAGCTGGTCCTTGAGTCAAATACAAATATGAAACTTGGAATCATTAAGATATCGACTAGAACATATGAAAAATAGGGTATATGGTTTCCATGATGAATTGATGATGGAAGAAAGTGTGTGTGTCAGTCAAATTTGAGTCCAGAAACCATCCCATATCTCTAAGGCATGCGAATAATCTATCCAGATCAAATTTCAATGCATACAGATACAGTTTGAAAACATTTCAATGTTGGCCCCATTCACATGTCATTGTTTCCCGCCTCTAGTATATTGATGGTATTGATTAAGAAATCAACGAAGTAGAGGGATTTTTTATCACAAATATGATGTAGATACATTATATACACATTAATGTAGAACCTGAAAGAAAATTGAAGAAAGACCGATGAAAGCCTAAAACTTGCGTCAACCAAATTGGGTACTTTGAAAGAAAATTAGGGTTTATGGTTTACATGATGAATTGATGATGGAAGAAAGTGGGTGTGTCACTCAAATTTGAGTCCAGAAACTCTCCAATATCATTAAGGCATGCCAATAGTCTATCCATGACAAATTTCAGTGCATACATAAACTATTTGAAAAAATTTCAACGTTGGCCCTATTCGCAGTTCCCTGTTGCCAGTGTCTAGTCCTTGTGCAATTTTTGTTCCTCATTCATCATTCCTTGTTCCTCATTATTTTTGTACAAAACATACTAATGGAATAAAATTTCCCACACAAATACCAAATTAATATCTTCTACATAAGTCTTTTTTCTTTTTTCAACGACTATGTAACAAATCTCAATTCTAAAAAGATTCAAATAGGTAACAATATTGATGAAATCTTATATGATCACGATGGTATAAAATTGAAAGAGCTTATATTGGTTTTAAGAATAATTTATCCTCTACTAAACAAGGCCAACCACGTGAAGGTGGAAGCTCACATGGCCCCTCCCCTCCCCCTCACATCACTCTCAATTGATCCCCAAAACCCAATCTATAAAATATAAAATAATCAAAAGCAACGTCCTATTAAGATTCATGCATAGAAACTACAAAAACAAAAATTAATGAAGGTACATGAAATTATGTGTTTCTAAATAATATTTTTAGTCTACCACATACTTTACTATATTGACAACTATGTTTAGGTTTCAAATAATAATTAAACATGTGACCTAGGATATAAAAATGTCGCATAAAACTTAAAAACATGTAATTAACCCATGAAATTAAAAGTAAATTATTTTAAGAGAATAATTCATACAAATTCAAATATTATATAGTCAGATACCTAATCCAACCTCAACATCTGTGTAATAATCCTTATTCTCTATCTTCATCTTCTTCATCAAACTCGACATTTGTATCATCATCTGGTTTTGAAACGATGTTGAAAGGATTGATGATATCATCATCGTCATCGATGTCATTTTCAAGCATATTTTCATCGACATCATCATCAGGGATTGCAATATTGTCTCCTATGCCTAGATCATGATCTTCGTCTTCTTCATATGTCGACCCTCCATAATCTTCCAGCTCTGTCTGAGATTCTGTCGAATCATCTTCTTGATCTTCAATATCATCTTCTTCTTGTAAATGAGTATACTTAATTGGCCTTCCTATTGAATCATATCTAACAACAAATGACCAATCCTTTTCACCTAGAACATTTGAGTAAAAGACCTATTCACATTGGCTTGGAAAAACATAGCGATCATGTCCTCTTTCAAACATCGTTGTTTTAATCAGTGGAAATCCGTTGGGATGTTGAATAACAGTTCTTTCCTCATCATGTTCATGCATTCGTAACCTATACCATTTGACATCGAACATAACTAATTTGAAGGAATTAATGTCACACTGAAGTATATCGTTTAAATACCCATAGTATCTATTTTCAGATTTTTGGGGATGTCTGTCACTCCTAGAGGAAACATTAGTAACGTGGAATATTGCAGTTATCCCACTATCATAAATTTTCTTGGTTTCATCCAATTGTTTGATGTGAAATTTACGACCATTGCACCACATAGCCTTGTGGTGTTTCAACTGCAATATGTCAGATGTAAAAGATGCATTATCAATTAATAAATTAACATATATTTATATAACTTCGAAAGTATTTGAAAAATATAGTACACATGTAGTCACATTAGTATAATATAAAATAACTAAATAAAATGGGTGAAATTGCTTACCTGTCCATCTTTCAAACCATATGCTAGATCAATTTCCCTCTACGTAACATTGGCATCTCTATTACGATGAGCTTCTCTAACCAATTCAGACAGTGGTTGCCATGATAACCTACCTCCATTATGTTGTTTACATCTTTCAATCCGTACATTCATCCAATCAAGATTGTTTGCAATGTATAAATGCATTGCATCCCACTCTAGAGAAACTGAATAAAAAAAACATAATTCACCAATATTAAATATTAGTTATAACGTACAATATGCAGTTTATTATAAATATTTATAATTTATGAAATGAATTATATTAATATATTAATGAGTATGATCATATACACAAAAACAAAACTTTATATGTATTAATAATATAAATTTTCACAATTATTAATATATTACCTCTCATTTTTTTCATTCTACCTTTCCCCAATAGATGCTCCTGATCTTCAATTTTTTTTATGGAGTTCACATCCCAAATGTGATCCACTGCATGCATAGTTGGTGTTGCTCATTTAGGAATATAATGACTAATATACACCATGGATTGATATACCATATATCCCTCCACCATAGAACCCTCAGGACGTGTTCTTTGTCTAACCAATGCCTTCAATGATTTCAACTACCTCTCCACCATCCACATTGACCTTGTGTGAACATGTCCACAAATTTCAGTCTCCTCAACTTGGTGTATAAGGTAGTGTTCTTGTGCATTGAAAAATGTAGGAGGTATATAATTTTTCATTTCACACATTAGACGAGGAATTTCTCTCTTCCAATACTTTATAGCATCTTCATGGATTTGTTTCAATGACAACCATCTACATGAGATTGTGACACAAGAAAATAACATGTTTCAACATAACATAATATAATATATTACATTACACTACAAGTAAAACACGTGTCATTAAGTACAACAATAATTTGAAAGAACATTTTGCATATAAATCACAACTACGTCTTACCTCATGTATTTTCCAAGATCATATATAACTTGTTTGACGTTGTTGTCAAAGTTGTTTGGGAGAGATAGAGGTAGAACATACTGCAACAACAAAATGAATCATTATTTGTTTTGACCAAAGTAGACAAGAAAAAATAAAAGATCTATAAGGCCAATATATATAAATATGTATACCAAAATTATTACCTTAATGAAGGTATGTCAATCATGTGTTTTTACCCCACCAAATTCACCTTTCTTCATTAAGATATTTTTTATGTTTGAAGCAAAACCCATGGGAAATTTAATTCTTTGAATGAACTCTTTTACATCATTGCTTTGTTGCTATTTTAATAACCATGGAAGGTTATTTTGTTCTAGTACTCCATCTTATCTATTTGAATATTGGATCACACTTCGCATTACATGATTGGCTTCCTAAATGTCAATACAAATTTTGACAATTTTTTCTCTATCCCTCCTACCATCTATGATTCGCCATAATGTTTTAGTCACATTCTTCCCGATATGCATTGTATCAAAAAAATGATCTATTTTTAGCTCCTCATAGTAGGGAAACCTCATGAATTGAGAGGGATAAGATTTCATTCCTCATGGAAGCCCATTATTAATACCTTCATGAAGCATAAAATAAATCACAAAAATAATTATCAAATACGGTAAAATAAATTCAATGATTAAAATAAACATTCAAAACATTACATGATCTACGATACATTATGAAATTAAGTACCTTGACAATTTCTATTATATTCCAACCTGCATAGGTGAAGTGTCATTCTTCGTGGTTTTAAACCAATCTCTTCTTTCCCATTGAAAATATGTTTTTCAGTAGTACGATACCTATGGTTCTTAGGAAGAAGGTTCCTATACTCATAAAACACCATCTTTCCTAAACTTTTTGAATGAATATACTTCATCTTAGGGCCACAAACTGGACATGCAAATTTACCCTTTGTTTGAAGACCTGCAACAAATGAATTAATGTCAATTATACGATGAAATTATTTAAAAATTAAACATGCACCATGATAACATTAAAATATTATATAGTATTAAAGAGCAATATTAGAATGCTACATACCACAAAAATGTGTTAGACAAGGGGCATCATGAATTGTCCATAAAAGTATTCCACAGAATT
The DNA here is from genome assembly GCA_032191745.1 of Picea mariana. NCBI lineage: Eukaryota > Viridiplantae > Streptophyta > Pinopsida > Pinales > Pinaceae > Picea > Picea mariana. The sequence goes on along the minus strand of JASDQU010371201.1, from coordinate 20,389 downwards.
TAAATTTCTTCTCCCCGATTGGTTTACATATGTCATACATTGTGATTCCATCCCATAACTTTAGTAGCTCGTCAATAAGAGGCTCGATATATACATTCATATATTTAACCTGGTACTTACCTAATTGTTTGAAATTACACATAATTACTAAAGGAATGGTATCATGTAATATATATATTTAAATAAATAAACAAAAGATATCATGGAAAAATTGAAACAAATAAAAATGTTAAATTAAAAAAAAAAAATGTAAAAAAATACCTGGATCAATCGTTGTCAACATTATGTGCTCCCTCTTTATTGACATCCAAGGAGGAATTTTATTGTTGATAACAAAAATGGGTCACACTGAGTAAATAGACCTAAGCTCTCCAAATGGATTAACATCGTCAGCTGCCAATGAAAGCCTAACATTACGAGGTTCATCTTTGAAATCTGCCCATTTTTCCTCAATTTCCCTAAATGCAGAACCATCGGTAAACATTCGAAGAACACCATATCCACTTCTGTTATGTGCATGGTAATCCATAAATTGTGCTATGCTTTCACACCTGAAAAATTGCCGCAAACATGGAATTATGGGAATATGACGAAGAACCTTTTGAGGCACCCTTTTTGTTACTTGATCGGTTCGATATCTACTGATAAGACATTGCAGACATTCAATTTTCGAAGAATGTTTTTCATAATATATAATATAGTCATTAGGACATGCATTTATAGTTTGATAATCCATTCCAATGTCTTTCATAATGGCATGCAAACCTCGATATGTGCGAGGTAAAATATTTGACGATGGTAACAAAAATTAACCTAACAATCTACAACATAACAAACAACTAATTAATGTAAGAATATTAATAGAAAAAACCACATTCTTATTTTACACATTAATTAACACTAAAAACAAATACAAAAAAATCAACATTTATGTATAATATGAGATGAAACATATTACATACCTTAGTATCTGTGTCATACAAGTGTTCGGCAAATTATTCATAACCTTTAAGTTCACTAGCAGCAATGTAGCGGAGAGAAGATTTGTTCTTGATAATTCATAAAGTCGTTTATTTTCCTTTTCTAATATAGGTTCATCATAAATACCAACATTTTCCCCATCCTCATCTGGATGTGAAAAAAAATCTTGGATCATTTGATTTGTCCCATCTATTGGACACACCTACCACACTTAGAGGGGGGGTGGTGAATGAGTCTGGGGATCTTTTCCCCAAAACTTCCCTCTTACACAAAACTCATTAGTTAGCATTCGACATTTACTCATTACTCATTGTTTTCATTAATAATCAGTTAGATGTGAATACATATCAACAACATATATCAACAATATATCATCAACAAATCATCTCCACAAGGAACACAAGGAACACAAGATGTATGTACAATTTTTCTTTTTATTATGGACTTCAATTCGGGGGTTTTTTTTCAACAAAAACTGAATAGAGTACAACTCTACAAGAGCACTATATATATATGTAAGACTAATCTTACATTCTCAGTACCAACTAAGATGAGGCAACAATCCTCAACAGATATCAATCTGTACCATAAACAATAGCATCAACCATGCACCAACATGTGCCAAACAACCTATAATCAACCTGTACCATAAACAAGTGCATCCAACCATGTACCAAGTATATACCAATCATGCGTCAACTACTCATCAACAATGACTCATCAATATGTACCAACGTCATCAACTATACACCTCATGTATGTGCCAACTCATCAACTACTTGTCTCAACCATGAGTAGTTTTGGATTAGTCAACAAACCTAACTTGAAATAATCCTAACTTTGTACCTATAATGAATGAAGATATGAAATTGATATACAATGTTATTTAGTGTGTTTTATGCAATTCCTCCAGGTGGCACTACTTGTAATCTCTCATAAAAGAAGTTATAGCAAAAATGGCATACCTTACTGAATTCTGGATTATTCTAGAGAGAGACCTTGTAGAGTGTGCCCCGCAAAGAATATTTTTTGAATCGATCTAAAACTATTCCCGATATTACTACAAAACGTAATATAACCAACACAATTTGTCTCATTGAATTTGGATCTATTATGAAGAAATTATGACATTTTTACCCGAAACACTTGTTTTTGACTAGTTTCAGGACTGGTCACAAACCCTATTTTCCACAGAGTGTAACTCCCAAAATACAACGAAACACAAGATTAATTTTTAACCACAGATACTTCAATATTTTTTCTCACTTGCATAGGAATTTCAGGATCTGAATTATTATAGAAAAAAATTTATAGTGAAAATGGTGAGATGACCTGTAAATAACATACCTTAGAAAGCACTATCAAAATAATTTATCCTTCCTTTCATTTCGGCCTTATTTTCTTCAATTTCCTCATAATTTCGGATTAGATATCCTTGGTTATCTCTGTCACCTATAGATATTCAATATGCTCAAGTGTTCCACACCAAAAATGCTCAAGAAGCTCTCACAAGAAGCTCTCCATCAATACTCCAAAATATATCCTCACAAGAAGCTCTCCATTGATCCACAAAAAGGATGATCTACAAGAGACCATTGCTATCTTATTTATACTTTCATCCTCTAGGTCACTTAACCCATTTTTAGGTCACTTAACCCATTTCTAGGTCACTTAACCTATTTTCCTTATTTTAGGGTTAACCACTTTCCATAAATAGAAAGTTCTCCAATACTTTATCATTTAAATATTCCTTCTTAATTTTGTCACCTTACTTTATCATTTCTTGATTTTGTCACTTATCTTGATTATTGAAATAATCCACCTTGAATTTTTCACTTTAATTTATCATTTAGATAATATTAACCCATTTCTAGGTCACTTAACCTATTTTCCTTATTTTTAGGGTTATCCACTTTCCATAAATATTCCTTCTTGATTTTGTCACCTTACTTTATCATTTCTTGATTTTGTCACTTCTCTTTATTTTTTAAATAATCCACCTTGACTTTGTCACTTTAATTTATCATTTAAATAATGATTTCTTCTTTTAGGTCACTTTGACTTCTTTGACCTTGGGGGCTTCAAGCCTTCATGTGGGGGTCCTTCATCTTCGTAAGGCCATAACTCTCAAACCATGAGGAGTTATGTGACATTCCACATA
>JASDQU010371200.1:2265-15489 GCA_032191745.1 Picea mariana | reverse complement strand
ACAATACAACAATACTCTCACAACACAATACTCTCCTCACTCACAACAATACTCACTCGACATCAACAATACAATCCTCTTCGAACGAACCCTCCCATGTCTTCTAGACCTTTATTTATACATTACATGACAAACGTCTAGGTGTCAAAACCCTAGATCCCAAAACCCTAGGTGTCTAAAACCCTAGGTCAACTTGACCCGCGTTTTCAGGGCTTTTTCCTTCTTTCCCACACGGTGCTCCAAATCATCCATTGGTGGATTTTTCCGCTTGCTGAGTTGTCCACAATCCATCTTCCTTGTTGATCTATCTTCCTCGATCTTCTCGTTCAACGACTCGTTTTCCCTTACTTCGCTCCTTCTTTTCTACTTCTTTGACCACTTCGACCCAATATCAGTCACTGTGCCTTCCGTGCAGTTCGTACTTCACCTTTCTTCCTGAATATTCACTTTCTTCCCTAACCAAGGGCCAACAGACCCCAAACACTCACATGTGACTCGTCTCGAGGCACTGCAGGTCTGAACCTTCTATTTTACTTCGACTTCAAACTGCGCGGAGCAGCCTGTGCTTTCTGCTCTGTCCCTCCCTTCCTTGTGCAGACTATCTTTTTTGTGTCTGGTACCCAGTTTCAACTGCACCTGGTACCTAGACCCTTCTTTTTATGCTTTTACTGAGAGATGCGAGGCGGCTGGTTGTCATAGTACAATTTCAACCAACTCCTGTTCACTAAACCTTCCTTCCATTCTCCATTCAAAGTCTTCAACTGCACAACTCCTCCTTTTGTAGCATAGGCAACCTCATAAGGCCCAAGCCAATGTGTCTTGAACTTCCCTAGATGCTTCATGAACTTGTTGTCATATACCAATACCAGATCTCCTTGCCTAAATGCTTTTTTCTTGATATGCTTGTCATGGTAGGCCTTCTCTCATTCCTTCTGTAACTGTTGATGGAATCCTGCAATGAACTTGTCTTCTTCCCATTCTACCAACTGCACGAGCCTATTTTGAACAACGCCAGTGTCATCCATATCTGTGAATGTTGTGATTCTTAGACTAGGAACCAAATATTCCATAGGTACGACTGCTTCTAGGTCATAGACTAGCTTAAAGGGAGTGTGCATTGTCAGCTTCTTGCAAGTGGTTCAATAAGCCCATAACACTGCAGGTACTCTCAAATCCCAATCATCTATGTTTACATTGAAAATATTCGTCAACGCTATCTCCAAGATCTTATTGAAAGCTTCGACTGTTCCATTTGCTTGTGGGTGATATGGCGTACTCTTTTGATGACAAACTTCAAATTCTTGAGTTAAGGCTTCAATAGTATTATTAATAAAATGTGTACCTTGATTGCTCATCAGGGTCTTCGGGCATCCAAATCAGGTTATGATATCATCAAATATGAATTTTGAAGCTGTAGTTGCACTATAGTCCTTAACTTCTCCTGCTTCTGCCCATCTGGTCAAATACTTGGTCACGGTGATGATGTAACGAGCTCCTGTGCGCTTTCCTAGTGGGTTGATAGATCCCACAAAATCAATGGCCCATTTCTCGAATGCTTTTAATGTTAATTGTGGTGCTAAAGGAATCTCATATCTTATGGAAGGTTTCCCAACTCTTTGTCATACATCACAGGCTCTGTAGTATTCCTTAGCATCTTTGTGTAAAGTGGGCCACCAGAGGCTAGCTCTGAGAACCTTCTACGTTGTTTCTTTTCCTGCATAATGTCCTCCTGCGATGCACTCATGTGCTTCTGCCAAAATCAGTGGTCTTTCTTCCTCCATAACACATCTCCTCAGGATCTCATCAGGTCCCATCTTATAAATTTGTCTAACTATAAGTGAAAAATCTGCAGCACAAACTACTAGTTGTTTCTTCTGAATGATTGTATATTCGCAGGGTGCCATTCATGTTGATAGGAACTGGACTATCTCAGTGAACTAATCATCAAAATTTTTGATGGCCAAAAATTGTGCATCTAGTAGTGTATCCTCCAAATTGGTAGGTTCCTCTCCATGTTCTAACCTGGACAAATGGTCAGGTCTCTTGTTCATTCTCCCTGGCTTGACCACTATCTCAAAATCATATTCCTGGAATAACAGTAGCCATCTGCATATTATTCCCCACAACATTGGCTTGTTGACTAGGTACTTCAGCGTAGAGTGATCAATGAACATCTTAAAATGTCCTCCCAACAAATAGTGACAAAACTTCTGCAGCGCAAACACCATGGCTAAACCTTCTCTCTCAGTGGTAGTGTAATTTATCTCAGCTGTAGAGAGCTTCCTGCTAGCAAAGGCTAACATATGGTCAATATATTCTCCTCTTGGTTGTGCTAAGATTGCTCCTAATGCAATAGATGAAGCATCGACATGCACATGGAATTCCTTACTCCCATATGGGAAAACCAGAATGGGCGCAGTGACCATTTTCTGTTTCAGTGTGTCGAAGCTATGCTGACATTATTCTAACCATTGGAACTAAACATATTTCTTTAATAACTTATCTATAGGTGTTGTTATCTATGCATAGCCCTTGATGAACTTTCTGTAGTATCCCGTATGTCCCATCGCAATGCACAACTGTCTAATCGAAGTAGGGGGAGGTAGATCAACAATGATGGAAATCTTGGAAGGATCTACAAAAAACCCCTACTTACACACAGTATGGCCTAGCAGCACTCCAAAGGGAGAAAAGAATATCACTTCTTCAGGTTTAGGGAAATCTGACATTGCCTGCACTTATCCAACACTAGTCTTAAGCATTCAATATGGTTTTGCAACAAGCTAAAAATAGTCCAATCGTCAAAATATGCTTCCAAAAATTTATGTAAAAATTCCTTGAATGCTTCGACCACCACCCTAGAAAATATGTCTGGTGCATTCTTCAGTCCGAAAGGCATCACTGTGTACTAGAAAGAACCACATTCTATTGCAAACATGGTCTTATGGCGATCTTCCTTAGCAATCCTGATCTGATGATAACCTGAAAATCCATCTGTGAAGGAGTAAAATTATTGTCCTCCCACATTATCTAACACTTCATCAATAAACAATGTAGGGAATGGATCATGTAGGCATGCATCATTAAGCTTCCTTAAATCTACACAAATTTTGATCTCTCCCGACTTCTTATCTTGGACCACCATAGGGATAATTCATTCTGATTCTTCAACAGGTTCTATGATTCCTGCTTCCAACATTCTGTATAATTCAATCTTGAATTTTTGTTTATACTTGGGATTCAGTCTGTAAGGTCTCTGCTTGATTGGCCTTTCATCTGGTTTCAAGGGGATCTTCATTTCTCCCATGGGCCCTTTAATGCCCTTCGTGTCTGTGAACTTGGTTGGGAACAAGTCCTGATATGCACGTAGTATTTATGTGATCTTATCAATAGTGGCATCATCCCAATAATCTCCAACGTTTGCGAGCTTAGGTGCTTGCTCTGTTCCAATAAAAACTTTCTTGATTTTGATTGGCTATCCAATGAAGGGTAGTTCAACTTCTGGTCCTTCTATGTCTCTCTGTCCTTCAGTTTCTGCGATGTTCACATTCCTGGGATCATCATCTTCATCAATATTGATATTGTAACAACCTTGTAGTTTCTGAAGAGGTGCAGTCCATTCATCCTCTTCTTGCTACACAAGGAGGTTAGGTGCCTCCTCAAAGACTTTCTGTCTTACCACATGTAGAGCTTGATCTACTGTGGGGTACTAAATTACAAATAAAAATGTAGCTACAAAGTTCTCAGTCATACCGTACCAATCTGCAGTGGTGAGGCGCAGTCCTGCTTGAATATACCAATTAATAGGCATTGTGTCCAAAATGTTAATGAATTTATGCGCTCACTTCTCTTAAGGAATGTTGCTCCATGTCTTCTCACAATTTTTCACATGGTCCTTTGGACAACTCTGACCCGTGTATTGAACTTTGCACCCTTCAATTTGGTCTGAAAAGCGCACTGTCATCAAAGTGCGACATTGCACCCATTCCGCGATATTCTTCTTGTGTGTTCCCCACCATCTTGTTGGCATTTCAAGGCTTCGTCCAGTGCCAACAGTTGTTGTTGTACTGGTACAATTTCTTCAAATTCTAACAAGAATGTTTCTAAATGATTTAAACCATCAAATGTGCACAGATTGCTTACTTCAGTGCCAATCCAACGAACTTCCTTGGTCAATCTGGCACACCTCCGTGCATAAACTTCATACATTTTGTTCTGCTAGTTCTCTAGTGCTTCTTCCAAATCTGATGAGCATGCATTGTCACTTCGCCAACTTAAGTTCCCATCTACTGTAGGATTAATGTAATCCTATTGTCTTGCTGTTAATTTATATATATTCTCTAGTTCATAAGCATGGTCTATTTCTTTGATGGGTTCTGTGTATCTGCGACCTTCATCGGGATCAAGAGGTTCAATGACCCTAAGGCCATCACCTTCAAATGCCATTCTTATTTTCTTTAAGTCAACAACAGTGGAATTGTTGAAAGCCCAATCCATTCCTAACAACGCAGGATAAGGACAATTATCATCAACTATCTCAATCACCTCGAAGTCCGTAAACGTCCTTACCCCGTCGATGTGTACAAAGACATGCTCCAGCCTTCCAAAGGGACTTACTGCCTACTGATTATCCATCCTGAGCCTAATAGGGGAGTAAATCAACTTAGGTTTTCTCATCAGTGCCCAGGTCTACTTCGTCATAACATTGACTTCTAATCCCAAGTCGAGGACCACATAATCTATGTCATAATCTCCAATCCGAGCATTAAGGTGTAGTTCCTTATTTTTCCTTCTCTTTCTGGCTACTTGATGTAATGCTCTATTCAGCAGAGGGTCTACCTTCCCTAGCTCATACTGTCTGATCAAGCGTTGTAGTTCTTGCACAACTCTTTCATCCTTAATCAAATTAATGCAAGTGCATAAGAATTCCATAATCTTGCTTACCTCTTTTCCTTACCCAGGTGAAGCAGACTAATCAAATTCGAAAGGAATTCCACATTCTCTCACTTCTGGTTGTGTCTTTGATGAAGATTCCTAATCTCTTCCAAATTCTCTTCTTGCCTCTGCAAACATCTTCTTTTCTTCCCTCGGATCAACAACTTGTGTCTTCTCTGCAGCTCTTCTGACCCTTGATTCTTGTGTAGTCTTTCCTGGGGTCACTCTGTCTTCGCTTGTAACAACGCCTCCTCTAGTGATAACAATGAATCTGGGATCCTCTCTGTGAGGTTTTGCTGATATTAGTTGTACTTGCTGGTTTCCTCCTCGTCTCTCCTGAAGTTTGGCTAACAACACTGGGCAATCTTCAATAACATGTTCAAATGAATTGCAGTAACTGCAAGTGGTACAAGGTTTTTGACAGTCCCTTGCCAAGTGTCTTGGCTGTGCGCAACTATAACAAATGACCTGACCTCAACCTCGACCCATGACTCCTCCTCATTCTCTTCCTCTGAATCCACCACGAGGGTTGAGGTTTCCTCTTCCTAGATAATTAATCTGCGTAGAATTTCCCTTCTGCTATACTTCACCTTGAATTCTATATGTATCTCTTGATATTTCGTGCAAGAGGTCATAAGCCCTACAATCCTTCTCATCATGCCCCACAGATTTACAGAATGTGCAGTCAAGGTTTGTAGGTGTCTGGACATATTTTTTCATGTAATAACATTCACCATGGCGATGTTTATTTCTACATACCTCGCACCAGGGTAGAGTAACCTGCTTCAAAGGGATCAAAGCTCCAGAGGACAAGTACTCATGAAATAGGGGACAATTCTCCTTATCATGGCCTTCTGATTTGCATCTAATACACCATATTTCCTCTCTTTTATCTTTTCCCTTGTCTTTCTTCATATCTTCGACCTGCAGAGATAAGCTAGTTAGCTGACTCAAAATTTGACTCATACTTGAGTTAGATTCTCCCATAGGGGATGATTCTAGTTTCATGGCGATCTCCAACACTTCAGCCTGTGAAGCAACCTTCTGTTGCATCAGAGGAAATCTGATATGTGGTAAGAGGGCAGCAATGAACCATTCTTTGTTCTACTCGTCTGGGATCTGAAAACTCAAACAACCTGTCAAGGTCTTAAACCTCTGATCAAACTCCCAAACAGGTTCAACTACTCTCTGCTGGATTTCTTTATGTTCTGTAACACACCGTGACTCCGACTTGGGTTTCTTGAACTCTACACTCAACACAGTCTTGATATCGTTTAGTGGTTTAGGTTGTGCAACTCCTTTAACAAACTTCATGTACTAGCTCAGTGCGCGGTCTCTTAAGGTAGTACTAAACCGAGCTCTCTTAATAGCTTTGTCATTGACTTTCTTAATACTCCATATAGCTTCGCATAAGAACCAATGTTGATCAATATCTTCAGATCCATCTCCTCTAAATATAGGTAGCCTCATTTCATCTGCCATAGATTTTCCTAGGGTGCTTGACTGAGTATGTGTTGAACTGCTGGTAATAATGCTCTGATAGCTCTAGCTACTCTGGTTACTTAACGCTGCTAAAACAATAGGAGGAGTAATAGTGCTTACTTCGATGGTCGACGCAGTTATTGAAGTTTTTGATTCTTCTCGACGAGGTTCTCCAGTCTTCTCATCCTCTGCCCTAGAGGACCCTGAATGTTCCTCGTTTAATAAGTCTTCTTCTTCTCCACTATAGAACCCTTCGTCCTATGCCAATGGTTTGTGGCTCTTCTCAAACAGGTTCACTAGAGGAACCTCTCTGAAGGTTCTCCCACTGCACGTATCTCCAACCTCTGTGTCGATGTCACTGTCTGAGTTCTTGAACATTAGCTCTTCAATCCAACCAATTACTGTATCTTCAAGATGTTCTTCTCATGCAATAAAATCTTGATCTTCAACTTCAAAAAGTGTAAAATTTTTCCTCGAGGTCCCTTAAAGAAATATCTCTCTGCTTGGCTATATGACTCTATTCTGTCGATAGAAAACTCGGTAATGTACCCTCCAATAGTGCTATCAAACCAATGATCTACTGCTCTTGACACAACGTTATCAACTCTCTTGACCTTCTTGATCAACGCCGATGTCCAAACCACAGGTGGTCTAGATCTGATCTCAAACTGGGTATCTGTTAATCTGGTTAAGTACTTGTATATCTCCTTATGAATTCCTCCGAGGAAAATCTCATGTATATTGGTAAAGATATACCTTCCCAACCAATCCTTTGTACTTATATTAGGGTTTTTATTCTGAGCCTCAACAAATTCCTTCTCTTGTTCTTATATCCACTTTTGAATCTCTATCTTCGATGGAAACCACCTTGACATTCCCTCAAGAAGATCCTGGTCCCGACAACAGAACCATTTGTTGGCGCAGGGGCAGACCCAGAGTTCAACTCTAACAACGCACTAACAAGCCCTAACTACGACCCTTTCGGAAACACTTGTAGAGTAGATGCAGTCTCACCCAAAGTACCAGTAGGGGGTTGCAAGACACATGTGTCTACAACCAGAGGAAATGCAAGTGGATTCAAAATAAAAACACACAGAGATCTAGTTATTCCTTTACCAACTTAAGTCTGCTTCTCACAACTATATCTCGAATCTAGCACAATAATGCAATGACAGAATAATAGAAGGCAAAGAACAGAACATCCATCACACATAACAACAAGATATATTTGGTTCACCCTCTCCCTAGGGCTATGTCCACAGAACTGCGTTTCTTGATATTATATGAAAACATACAGTTCTATCTGCGCACTTAGCTTGCATATCTCTCTCTCTTTCCCTTCTCCTCTCCCCTCCTTGTGCACCGAACTGCAAGGTTGATCTTTGCACCCAGCTGAAGATCTTTCAATACAACAGTACTCTCACAAAACAATACTCTCCTCACGCACAACAATACTCACTCGACATCAACAATACAATCCTCTTCGAAGGAACCCTCCTAGGTCTTCTAGACCTTTATTTATACATTACATGACAAACGTATAGGTGTCAAAACCCTAGATCCCAAAACCCTAGGTGTCTAAAACCCTAGGTCAACTTGACCTGCATTTTTAGGGATTTTTCTTTCTTTCATGCGCGGTGCTCCAAAGCATCTGTTGGTGGATTTTTTCGCTTGCTGAGTTGTCCACGATCCATCTTCCTTGTTGATCTATCTTCCTCAATCTTCTCGTTCAACGACTCGTTTTCCCTTACTTTGCTCCTTATTTTCTACTTCTTTGACCACTTTGACCCAATATCAGTCACTGTGCCTTCCTCACAGTTCATACTTCGCCTTTCTCCCTGAACCTTCACTTTCTTCCCTAACCAAGGGCCAATACTCACCTCAACATGAGGAGGAATAACACCTGTACCCTGAAATACCTTACGCTCTTCCCCATGAAGAGTTAAATAAGTTCAGAAGAATCACTAGAGCTTACGCCCAACAGATCAAAGCATTACCTTTAGCTCCTTTACTTCCTCGAAGAAAAAAAATAAGAAAACTAGTTGTTGACACCCCTGACAGGGTATTTTTTCACACAGTAGAAGACCTGATAGATTTTTCCCTTACAGAGATTAAACAACCCCTTAATCTAATACTCGAAACACCAGCTGGTAACTACTATGAACCTTAAAATTTTTAATGTGAAGAGGAAGGGTCTATGTCAGATCGCTCAAGTTATGAATTAGAAGACATGGAGGACAATAACGATGAAAATGGAGAAGGGGAAAATCAACCTAAATATAGTCAACCATGGTTGGCCAGAGATTCTCTGGAAATCCTAGGACGGGTGCATAACCTACCCAGACATCCATAAAAATTACTTCCTAAATTTGACCCCGAGACCTCTGGATTTCTTGAGGACCATATTAAGAAGTTCATATTAGCTATAAGGTTGATGAATGTGAAACACGAATATGTAGTGTGCATACGTTTTCCTTACACCTTTGAAAATTCATCCTCGACTTGGTATTTCAACCTTCTAGTTGGTTCCATAACTAGTTGGACAAAGTTTCAAAATGATTGCTTAGACAAATTTGTCGAAGAAACTACCACAATAGCTTTAATGGATGAACTTTTCACTGCCACTATGAGCCCAAAAGAAAAGGTTAAATATTTCAACCAAAGGATCACCACCATTTTGAACATATTCTAACCAGAGGCTAAACCTACGCAGGAGTTACAAATCGAAGTATACGCTAATGCTTTCCCAGCTTCTATTTCCATGTTCGTAAAAATGGATGCCAAACATACTCTAGCCAAAAATTTTGAAGAAGCTAAAACGATTGAATTTCAAATGAAAGGGTGCAAAGAAGGTCAGATCTCATTAATAAAAAAGGAAACCCAAACTCTACCTAAGAGAGGACTTTTGTAACAAGACCACTGGGAAAACAAACAGAACAAGGTCTTGATAAACAAGGAGGAGACCTAGAAAACCTACAACATATGATCAAAAAACTCTCCAGTGAGATTGTAGATATGAAAAGGAGTTATAAGGAGGGAAACCAAAATCAAAGACCTTATAAACCCTTTTTAAAAAGAAACCCACCCTTCAAAGCTATAAAACCTCCCCCAACTAATCTAAACATCGGCTTAGGGAACATAGCATCTGACTCTTTCTGCACATATCACCAAGAAAACCATTCAGAAAGGGACTCCCCCCAATGGGTGCATGCTATGAATCTAATGGAAAGTCGATTCCTAGATGAATGCTCTCTAACCGAACCACACACTAGCTCGGAAATAAATTCCATCGATCAAGAAATTCAAGAGCCATCAGAAGAGACATCCATGTTGTAATTGGATTCCAACCACCTTATGCCTTTCAACGATGTCGATGAAGTGCAGGGACCCCCCGTTGAAGTTCTAGGTGTACACACATGAGGTAGAAGTCAACCTACCCAAATTAATCCCACCACTACTTAGTTATCTAGAGGGAAACCAACGACCGATCACCCCAAAATACTATTTTCTCTCCAAATAAACCCCACAAATATACACACACAGGAAGCTCCTAAACTAGACTACAATGTGGTAGAAGACTTGAAGAATATGAAGGCTAATTTGTCTGTCATGGACATGTGTAGAGTTCTTTAACAAAAGGATTTTATGTTGCAGGCCTTAAAATCAATATATACCCCTATAACAAGCACTGATCAATGTGAGGTCCCATCTCCCAAAGATTTAACAAATAAGCCAAGTGTCAATGCTTTCTCTTTAGAAAAAAGAGGAAAGCCTTTTGTTCCTCCTTTCCTCTTGATGTTTGAAGTTTTTAACATAAATCTACATAATTTCCTAGTCGATTCAGGGGAATCTTCAAATGTCATTCCATTGTCAATCTGCAAGAAATTGAATGCAACCCCAATCAAAAGCGATAAACATTTTATACAACTAGATAGGACTTAGGTAAAGGTCATTGGGGAACTTAAATATGTCATGATCATAATTGCTACACAACCCAAATTTGTTTAAGTAATTGACATAATCGTAGTAGACATCCTAAAGGCCTATGGACTGCTGCTTAGCCGAGACTGGTATGAGGAATTAAACAGATACTTTAGTACCAAATGGGCTCACCTTTGGTTTCCATTAAAATGACATACAAACGTGATCAGGATTGACAGACATAATGTCATTGATTTAGAGACTCCAAATGAACCCTCGTCAACAACGTCCCATTTCTTAGGAAACTACTCATGTGATTCTGACTTCGGTAGTTTCTCCCCTCACTTGTTTGACATACCTCCCACTAAAAAATCCGAAATGACCTTTGAAGTAGACTTACTAGAAGTAGCATAAGAAGGCATCCTCTGTCAGGATTCTCTTATATGAGTAATAGACAAGGAGGATGAAAGTGAAAAAATAGCTAGACATGAAGAAGTTAGTAATTTTCCCCCACAAATTTGGATGTTGTACTTTGATGGTTCTAAATCGCAAGAAGGGTCGAGAGCAGGATGCATCCTCATTGACCCAAAGGGGAAACAAAAATTCTTATCTTGTAGATTAGAATTTGAATGCACTAATAACACTATTGAATATGAATCTCTAGTTCATGGACTAAAGAAATCCATCTATCTAAACATTAAATAATTGAAATTTTTTGGAGACTCTGAAATTATCGTTAGGCACATGAAGAATATTATCCATTGTAATTCACCTCACTTAAGAAATTACCAACAAGAGGTGCACAAACAGATTGAAAATTTTGAGGTCTTCAACATTATTGTTGTTCCCAGGATGAAAAATACCCTTGTGGATGCTCTAGCCACTACGACCTCAATATTGTCTCCTTTAGAAGACTATGAAGCCTTGAGATTCATAGTGGAAATGCTCTACAAACCTCTGGTCCCTAACAACATTTCTAACTGGAAAGTCTTTGAGGGGGATGAACAGATTGTAGATTTTATGACTAATCGAGAGAATTTTAGGGATTTGGCCATTGATGATGAAATATTCCAAGAACTACTCACAGAATCAAATCTCCACGAACATAAGAACGAAATAGATCACTCTGATGACAAACCAAAGTTCCACACGATACCAAAAGGAGTGGCTAATCTGGAGAACCTTTTTGACCTAAGGGAAAGATTTGGAGGGCCAAGGAATGCAAAAACAGGGAGCTCATGTCCTATACACGAAACTATAAACCTTGGAATCCCTAAGAACCCCAAGAATGTCAATTTGGGTAAGACAATGTCCAAAGAAGATAGGAAAGCTTATCTCAAAAAGTTTAAGGAATATCAAGATGTCTTTGCCTGGTCCTACTGAGAATTGAAAACTTATATTACTCGCATTATCCAACACACAATCCCATTAAAGTCTGGAGTAAAACCCTTTCAACAAAATATTAGGAAGTACCACCCATCTCTGGAACCTCCGATGTATCAAGAGTTGAAGAAATTATTAGATGCCAAGATTATATTTTAGGTAAGACACTTTGCCTGGGTAGCCAATCTTGTGCCTGTCAGAAAGAAGTCTAGAGAGATTCGCCTGTGTGTGGATTTAAGAAACCTTAACAGAGCATCGGAGAAGGATAACTATCCAGTCCCACCCATGGAACAACTCCTACAGACAATATCCATCTCTGAATTTTTTTCCCTCCTAGACGGTTTCTCGGGATATAACCAGGTCTTGGTTTCGGAAGATGATCGATTAAAAACTACCTTCGAGACCAAGTGGGTAACCTTTGCTTATAAACACATGCCTTTTGGGTTGATTAACATAGGATTAACCTTCTATAGGGATATGGACATAGCTTTTCGGGGGTTGATTAACAAGTGTGTGGTAGTCTATTTAGATGACGTAACAGTATACTAAAAAAACAAGGAGAACCACATTCAACATTTGACTCAGATTTTTGAAAGGTGTAGGAAGTATGAAATATCATTGAACCCTAAGAAAACCATATTTGGTGTAGAGGAAGGAAAACTATTAGGTCATATCATATCTCAAGAAGGAATTAACATCGACCATGAGCGGATAAAAACAATAACTCAACTCCCCTTGCCTCACAATAAAAAGGCCATGCAATCCTTCTTTGGGAAAATCAACTTTGTAAGAAAATTTACTCCTAACTTCGCTGAAACTGTTAAACCTTTACAAAAAATGATTCACAAAGATGCAGAGTTTAAATGGGATGACAAAAGGAAAGGAGCTTTTAACAACATCAAAACTACAATATACCAAACACCATTACTACGAAGTCGTGATTTCAACAAAGATTTATTCCTTTATACCTTCGCTTCCGACCAATCCTTGGCCGCAGTACTTACCCAGAAGGATGATGAAAACAATGAGGCACTGGTATCATTTATGAGCACAAACCTTCAAGGAGTCGAACTGAACTATCCGGCTATAGACAAATAGGCTTATGCAATTTATAAAGTGGTCAAACATTTCAGATTATATATCCTGAAGAATCACACTAAAGTCATAGTCCCTCACCCCATAGTCAGATATTTATTCACCCAACAAGAAATGGGAGAAAGGAGGGGAAATTAAATGGCATTCGTTCAAGAATTTGATCTAGACATAAAACCTACAAAAATAGTCAAGGGTTAAGGATTGTGTAGACTGGATGTTGAGGCCCAAGATCTGGTCAACACAGAAGAATTCAGTTGGGAAAACAAGTTGTCATTATGGTGCAACGAAGCCTTATATGTACCTCCTGGGATAGAATCCTGGTATGTAAACTTGTCTTATCTCCTGCATCATGGAACTTGTCTAGAAAACCTAAACCCTAGAGAAAGGAGAGCTCTCAGGTTAAAGTCC
>JASDQU010371199.1:242150-252811 GCA_032191745.1 Picea mariana | reverse complement strand
TTTTTTTTTCATTTTTTCCGTGCATTTGCGCCGAGTCCAATTTTTCCTACGCACTGTCTGTCTATGTTGTTGCAATAGTTGTTGCACATGATTTTTTTCCATTTTGTTGTTGTTCAACCAACTTCTGCTTCTTTTTGTATTTTTCTATTTCTTTTTCTACTTTTTATTTCTTTTTATCAGTTTTCTTTCCTAATATCTATTATAGTACACTATATACATGACTTTCTTATTGCGCTGTAATTACTAAGAGTTAGTAGGTCGACTATCTCTGTACAGTTTTAGTCGACTACCATTCACCATTCCTTTCAATTATGTTTCTCCCAAGTCCTTTAACTACACATATCCTCCATCTGTGACAGTCTTTATTTCATATGGCCCTAGCCAATGCATTTTGAACTTACCAGGGTGTTGCAAAAATTTGCTGTCATAGAGCAGAATTAGGTATCCCTCCTTAAATCTCTTCTTTTTTATGTGTTTGTCATGCCATGCCTTATCCCTTGCTTTCTATACCTCTTGGTGAAATCCTGCCATAATCACTTTTTATTCCATTTCCATCAGTTGACTTAACCTCTCCTATACTGCGCCCCTTTCTGACATATTGGTAATTGCTTCTACGCATAGGATGGGTACCAAAAATTCTAATGGCACCACTGATTCTTGTCCAAACACTAATATGAATGGTTTTTGTCCTGTCAACTTCTTGCACGTGGTCCTATATGCCCATAGTACTACTGGTATTTTCAAATACCAATCATCCCTGTTAACATTACAGATCTTAGTCAAAGCATTTTCCAAAATATCGTTGAAAGCTTCTACTGTCCCATTTGCCCAAGGATGATTTGGTGTACTCTTCTAGTGATTGAATTCGAACTTCTCAGTCATAGCCTTGATGGTACTGTTAATAAAATGGGTGCCTTGGTCACTCATCAAAATCCCAGAACATCCAAATCTGGTGATCACCTGAGCAAATAAGAAGTGCGTTGTTGTCTTTGCACGACAATCTTTGACTAGTGTTGCTTCTGCTCATTTGGTTAAATATTCGATCAAAATAATGATATATCTAGCTCCTAACATTCTTGTTGATGGGTTAATAGGTTAGAAAAAATCTATTTCCCATTTGTCAAATACCTACAGACTTACTTGTGGTCTTATGGGTATCTCATCCCTCCTGCTGGGTTTGCCAATCCTCTGATAGAAATCACAGTTCTGGCAATATTCCTTGGAATATTTATGAACTGTTGGCCACCATAAACCTGCATGCAATACTTTTTGCACAACATCTTTTCCTGCATAGTGTCATCCAACTATACCTTCATGAGCTTCTGCTAAAACCCTAGGTCATTCATGTTCCAATATACACCTTCTCAAAGTGTTGTTTGTGCCCATCTTGTATAAATGACCTACAATGAGTTGATAGTTTGCATCTCTGACTACCATATTTTTCTTTGCAGTACTAAACTCTTGTAGTGCAGCTCATGTACTTAAGAATTCAATGACATCATCGAAGTACTCATCAACTACTTGTGCTAAAAATAATTGTGCATCAAGGAAGTTGTCTTCCAAGTTAGTAGGTTCTTCTCCATTGGTTACCCTTGACAAGTGATCAGGTCCTACATTCAACTTCCTTGGTTTGACTATTAATTAAAAATCAAATTCTTGGAATAATAACAACCATCTACAGGTCCTCCCCCCAACACTGGCTTGTTGACTAGATATTTGAGGGCAGAATGATCTGTGAACATTTTAAAATGTTTAACTAATAAATAATGCCTGAATTTTTGAAGTGCATATACCATGGCTAGGTCTTCTCTTTATGTGGTGTTGTGATTCTACTCAGATTCTGACAACTTCCTTCTTGCAAAGGCTACATGATGGTTTAAAGCCCCTGCTCTTGGCTGCACCAAAATTGCTCAAAGTGCTATTGCTGATGCATCTACATGCACATGAAATGTATTTTCCCAATCTAGAAACACTAATATAGGTGTTGTCACCATTTTTTCCTTTAGAGTATCCAATCCTTGCTGACAATCCTCATTAAACTGAAATCTGGTGTCCTTTTTTAACAAATTTTCCATTGGTGCAGTAATCTGCGCATACCCCTTTATAAACTTCCTGTAGTATCCTGTATGTCACAATGTGGCTCTTAACTAGTTCACTAACGTTGGTGGTGGTAAGTTCACAATAACAACAATCTTGGTAGGGTCAACCAATAAGCCATGTTTGCACACTATATGTCCCAACAATATCCCAAAAGGTGTACCAAAAATGCATTTCTTAATGTTTAATGATATCTGACATTGCCTACATCTTTCTAACATTAGTCTTAAAACTTCTACATGGTCTTTCAAAATACTATACACAATCCAATCATCCAGATAAACTTATAGAAACTAATGTATAAAATCCTTAAATGTAGCTATGATTACGCTTGAAAATATAGTTGGTGCATTCTTCAACCCAAAGGGCATGACTATATATTGGTAGGATCCCCATTCTGTAGCGAAAGTAGTCTTATACATGTCTTCTGGAGCTATTTTGATGTGATGGTAACCTGAAAATCCATCTATGAATGAATATACTTCCTGGCCTCCTACATTCTCCAAGACCTCATTTGTAAAAGGGGTAGGGAAAGGATCATGTAAGCAAGCATCATTGAGTTTTCAAAAATCTACAAAAATCCTTATCCCTCCTTGCTTCTTTTCTTGTACTATGATGGGGCTGATTCATTCAGATTCCTCTACTGGTTCTATGATGCCAACTTCCAACATTCAGTCAATTTATTCTTTCACTTTCTRCTTATACACTGGATTCATCCTGTAAGGTCTCTATCTGACAGGTCTAGCCTCTTGTTTTAGGGGTATCTTCATCTCACCTAGCTCACCTGCTATGCCTTTCATCTCTGTAAAGGTTGTTGGAAATAGGTCACTGTATTCATGYAGTAACTCTCTTATCCTTTATAGGATCTGCTCATCCCAATAGTCTCTAATACTTGCCATTTTAGGATTGTCTTTTGTGCCAATGTTGAATTTCTTGACTTTGATTTATGCAATAAAGGCTTCTAACTCCAGAGATGGACCTTCCAACTCTCTCTCTCTCTCCTTTAATATATGTGATCTGAATGTTGCATGAATCATCTTCATCTGGTGCTTCCTCTTCGACATGATAACATGAGAGTAACACTTTGACTGTTTGTTGGTTCTGCTGTTGATATTCTGTTATAATTTCTACCTCCGGCTCATAAAAAATTATCACTCCCCTTATTAGCTTCACATATGAATCGATGTTGGGTTTCTCATGCTCGAATGAGAAGGTTACTACATAATTATGTTGTAATCATGTCCATTATGCAGTGACTCTGCGCATCTCCTGGTCTATGTATCAGTTCGTTGGGATCCCTTCCAATGTGTGAATAAAGTGATGAGGCCATTCCTCTGGTGGAATCATCCTCCATTGTGTTATGCATTTCTCTATGTGTTCCACTGGTGTTCCTTGCCCATCATGCTTCTGCACTGTAGTTCTCCCCTGTTCTTCACCAAATCTAATGYGCAATAGTCKTTTACACTGATACTAGTCTTGGATTGTTTCTTTGTACGTGCCCCACCATATTGCAGGTGCTTCCTTGAGTGAATATCCTGAGATAAAAACCTATGATTTTCAACACTTCCTCCTCATATTTTGTCAAGAATTCCTCTAAGTTGTTCAACCCATGAAAACTAGGAGGCTCTCATATCTCTGTGCCTACCCACCTTACTACGCAATCTATTCTTGCACACCTCCTTGTGGAGACTTCATGTAGTCATTGCTGCCAATTCTCCAACCCCGTGTCTGAGTCCGAAGTACACGATGTAATGCTTCTCCAGCTGAGTACTCCATCTGCAGTTGGGTTGACATAATCTTCTTCTCACTCAGTGGTTCTGTATAACTGGTTTATTTCTTCCAGATCCAAACAAGTCACCTCTACAAACCTTTCTCCTTATGAAAAATCCAATGGTGTAACAACTCTATATTCGCCTGATTCAAAAGTCATTTTCCTTGTCTTCAGGTTGATCACAGCCTGGTTATCAAACACCCAATATAATCCAAGTAATGTTGGGTAAGGTGTTGTGCCATATACTATCTCTATTACTTCAAACTTTGCCATAGTGCGCACTCCATCTAGATCTACTGTTACACCTTTCAACCTTCCAATTGGTAACACTCTGTGTTGATTTGCTAGTTTCAACTAGATAGGTGAATAGCCTAATGTGGGTTCCCCCATACACTGCCATGTCTTCTTAGGAAAGACATTTACTTTAGAGACTGAATCTGGTACAATATCTCCCATGTTGAAATCCCCAATGTTGGCATTCAACCTGAACTCTCTGCTTGTACTTCTTCTTGTATGGAGATGATTGACTATTTTCTACTCTAACTTCTCTTCTAGCTCCGTGTTACATCTTTCTAGCAGATTCTATAAGACTTTAACAGATGATGGATCATTCACTAACATAACACATGATTGTAGAAAAGTCTTTATGGTACTTATTAGCTCTAAAGGTTTTCCTTTACCAGTATGGTCCATTAAATATGGCATCTCGTACATTGGTGGGTCCCGAGTTTGCTGCGCAACTGATGTAGATGCAATGTTCCCCTTGAGAAGCTCTTGTCTGGCCACCTTAAATGTTTCCTTTTCTTTTCGCGCGTCAAATTGCTTCTATGGATCGATATTCTTCTTGACCTATTGGTGTCGAGTTGGATCTTGTTTGGTTTCATCCTCTCCTGTATTGGCTCCTCCTCGAGTAACTATATTTATGTTTTTCCCATCATCCCTGGTTTCTGTAGAAATCCACTGGACAATCTAGTTGTTCTGGTTCCCTTTTTCCTGAATCTTTCCTAAGAGTGTTGGGCAGTCTTCTGTGTCGTGGTCTGCTGCACAACAATACATACATATCGTAGGTGGAAGTGGAAAATCCCTTGCCTAATGTCCTGTTTGTTGGCAGTTATGGCATACTATTGGCCCTCTGCCTCATCCAAATCCTCCTCTACCTCATCCTCCACCTTTGTGTCCACCTCGATCTCCTCACCGTGCATTGTATTGGGGTACCTGGTTATACTGCGCGAGGTTATATTGTGGCTGCACATTGTTGTCCTGTGGCTGCGAATTGTTGTATGGTGGTGGCACATGGTTGAAATGAGGTGCAACTTGCCCTGTCATCATTTCTGCTTGCACCTTGTAAGTGTGTGAAGTTCTTTCTCTCATCAGTTCCAGAGTTCTACAGTCCTTATCATCGTGACCTACTTGTTGAGGAAAATATATGAAATGATCTTACTCAAGAATTTTTAGATCTTACTTGGATAAATCAAGATAGACGGGAATATCACCCTAGGTTTATAACCATAAAAATTTGTTTCCTAATCCACAAATATTAGTTACAAGGGCTTAGGCTAATTTTCTTGTAAATTAAAGATTGCTGAAAAATTCAATATTTATGTAATTTTTTGAATATAACAGATGCTGAAATAAATGTAGAGACAGAATTAAAAATACCAAGTCAATAATCAACACAGATGAGACATAAAGCAATCATTTATTTCATTCCAATTTATCAAAACAATCGTTCTATTTACAAAATTCCCTGAGGAAGTTTGGACCAAAGTCAAACTCAGATGTCCCCGATGAACTCCATCCAAAAGGACTTCTGACAGAAAGTTAAAAAACTGAACTTTAAAAGCTGGATCAACTTGCCATAGATTGCTGCCCACTTGAATCTGCACAATAGCCTTTATCAGTCATGAAATTTAATTCACAAACAAACAAGTCTACACAGTCTATCAAATATAGATCAACACCTATGAAAAACAAGTGTCTGAATGATGTAATTCAACCTTGAATCTTGCTGCCTACAATAGGACCCTGCTATCGTAAAAGAGAATTAGGCTTTCATTGAATTAAAGAATGAATGAAAACTGAATTATCTCAATAAAACTCAAGAACAGACCTTAGTATGCTTTCTCCTTCTATGCTTTCATTGAATTAAAGAATGAATGAAAACTGAATTATCTCAATAAAACTCAAGAACAGACCTTAGTATGCTTTCTCCTTCTATTCTCCTCTTGTTCCTCCTTCTCTTTTTGCCTTTAAGCAATCAAAATTAGTTGAAGTAGTTAAACTACCTCTTTAGTTAAGTTAACTAAAACTCAACCAACTTTTTAGTTAAGGGGGAAAATTAATAAAATAATAATAAGGGTCTTTAATAAATAATAATTAGTAGGTGGGACCCCTTGTGACTCCCTTTAGTTTCCTTAACAAGCATAAACACAACTGGTTAATCAATCAAACACATCCGTCCTTATCGGTCCCATCATCATTATCAAAATTTGACAATTTATATAAATGATAATTGAAACTATATCCAAAAATATAACATCCACATATCCAAAAAATAGTGTGCTGTCCAAAAATTTCAGAAGTCAACTGTTCTCAACTATCCATAATTAAAAACACTTAAAACCCATATTTACCACTCTGGGAGGCAATTTTCCCCTTGTTGTTGTTGTCTACCTTTGATTTCTCTGAATTTGCCTTAGGCTATGTGGATCCTTTAGGCCTAATCTCACTGATAACATGAGAGCAATCATCTCTCAAATGCATGGGAGATGAAATGGATTTGGCAGAGTCATTTGATGGAGATGAGGGGGCAGCAACGAATTTTCCTTTATCAGGTGCATGGTGGGCTTCGACTTTTAACCTCTTGCTTGCATGGCAAGACTGTACTAGTGAGTGTTGATGGGCAACTTGGACAATTTGGTTAACATGTGGAGGGGGAGCAGGTAGAGACAAGGTGGTCCAGCCACGATGTTGGGAGACTTCTGGGTGGGCAATTTCTTTCCATCTGTCGTTTTCAGGGACTTTAGGTTGTAATAAGACATGAGGGGGAACTGGGATATCGGGGACATGCGGGGCTTGGAAAGGAGGCCCCTCTGGCCTAGGTTGGACCACTCCTTGTCCAATCCAGTTAAAAAATMTAKCTTGAAATAGCTGGCTCAACTCTTGTGAGTTTGCATCAAAATGTATAGAAAACCTTAGCCTTCTAGGGCCCCTGTTCCAATTTCCTCTTCCTCTGTTACCCYRACCATGGATACCTCTGCTGAAGAAACTYAGTCTTGTATGCATCAATTATTAGCAACTAGTTTCTTCAACAAACCATACATGACATTTCTTTAGCTATGAAACAAAGTTTGGCTCAGCAACACATCAGACTTATGCAATCCAATCCATCAAATCGTTTAATASTTTTCAATGAGAAGGGGGTGAATAAGGGTTCTGGGATATATGAGGGATTGTATTGAGTGAAAAGTGGTAAAATGAARRGGAATATATCATGATTACTGCTCAACAAATCATCGAACAATCAACTGTATTGTAAATCAAAACACATCATTGTAACTCATTCCTATGCCATCCTTCAACTGCTATAATACATAGTCTTCACTTAACTATAATTTAATTTTAAGAACATCGAGTGAATAGTGAATCTAGGAAGGTGAGGAGACTTGTAATGTGCGGAAAGTGAGAGAACAACAAGGAAATAACAAATATTGTTCATAAAACAAATCAAGTAATCAATAAACATAACTCTGTACTCAATACAAAACATACCAACGTCAATTCAATAATCACCGTGTATCAAAACTGTTCACTGTTCCACATTCAAAAATTTTAAAATTTCCCAATTGACACAGTCTGCAATCATACTCATAATCGAAACGAATTTCAACAGTCCTGTTAAGAGAATGCTTGGTCTCCAATTCCTTTCCTTTCCTTTAAGAATCGAAAAAAAACACACAACAATCATTGCTCCACCTCTATCCATACTATAAAAATATCATACACTATCCATCAATTCACAATTGGTCAAAATAAAACATATGTACATGTCCCTTTCCAAATCAAACAGACTTCCCAAACATGCCCAATTTCATACACTCCTCATCATATCAACCGATAACTTTGCAATGAAACCATAGTCATATAAAACCCGAGCTTCATCATTGTTGATGCAATTATTTACAACATGCACGATGCTTCCATAATAGCTACACAATAAACATAACGAAGTAAACACAATTATCAATTCCATAACTCGCTATGATCCTGATCGGGCTTAGTGAAACACACATGATTCTCCAATTTGCAATCAACACCCTACTGCAGAACACAATGATTCAAAATATAAGGAAAAAGAGGCAGCCCTTTGACTGCAAATTATTATCCATTCCCAGTCACAACCTTCAACCAATTTATTCAAAATAAGGATGAGATAGGTACTCGATACAACTGTCATAACCACTCCACTTTACAACCAATATTTGACAACCAAAAAGATGCCTGACAGGAGTAAGAACAGTTGGGGATTTTTTTTTAAATCGGGCTCTGTAACAATAATTATAAAGAGGTAATCAAGAGTTTTTTCGGACGTCAATAGCACAGAGAACTGGAGGTCCTCAAAACATATCAACCATAGGCAAAGACCCTTCAATACCAACATAGTAGACACTACAAGGTTCCTTATAACTCCTGGCCTGAGCAATGACACAACAGTTAACCACAGAGGAAACACCGACGGGTAGGGTAGGAAAATGATGCAAAGGAGAAGTGAATGTCCACTGGAAGGTGACAGTTACCCATAACACAGACATGTATTACCTCTGTCAATTTCTTAAGAGCCGAATCATTTGACAAAATGCCAGTGAGGATGCATACCCGAGGCACAACTTATATCACCCAACAACCATATAGCATATATATTGACATAATGGCCACCCTAAAACTGACTTCCGAGATATATTTGATGCCAACACCATGTAAACAAGCCCATGACCATGAATATGGAAAACACAACAACCAAATGGAAGCTCGAGAAACATACACAACAACCAAGTGAAATTCATAATTGTAAGGAAGCAACCAACACGAATGCACAGAGTGAAACCCTCCATCAATAACATAGAGCGATAATACCCATATTCATTCAAAAACCACAGAGACCCATCACGATTATCACCATCAGCACAACCAACGAATGCATAACTCAACCAAACTAATTATTTTACTTGCAATCGAGCAACCACATAGTCATTCCAGAGAGAAAAACCATGCATTTACACAATTGCAATTCTCAGGAAAAAAAAAACCCAAGTATTACTGAGCCATCGTTCGTTCATACATAGAGCGTAATTCATGGATGGGTGAAAAAGAACCATACCTGTAACCGATAGCTTAAAAGGGGCGAGCTGGCCGAGCGTTTCCTTCCCAAGCTTGAATTTCATAGCTTAACCACCAACAGATCGAAATACAACAATAACCATACTAGGGTGACAACCTGATGGGGGGCGGGGGCGAGGGGGAGTATGGAGTGTCATGCATTTACTGCACGTCACTTCCATCTTCTCATCTATTCAATTCTGAGGTACACGACAACAACACTCACTAATGCATTAAAACCATGTAATCAATTTCCAAACTATCGAAACTTGTGACCATATTCCTTGCCAAATGCACCACCCAAAATATTTACGTTGAGAATATCCAAGTCCTTATATCATACCATATCCATTTCCATATTATATGCGCCCATAATAACTCAAATGCAAATCGCATAACCATTTAATAGTTAGGACTATCACTTTTTTTATTTGCACATAGCTTCTAACATAGCATAAACATAGGCCCTTTCTTTTAGGATTTTTTTTCATAAGTTTCTTCCCTTTGCTTTTATTTATGTTGTTACTAACATATTTATTGTGCATGTGTGGCCAGGTAATTAATCATGGTGACATGATTTAACATAACAACTGTAAATATATGCCAATCATGTAATAAAAATAAATCTTTGAATAGTAGAACATCCCATAAATGCATCATCCACCTGTCACTATGTCAAAATGGAACCAAGATTGCGTCGTCAACCATATAATACACTGTAAGCAACATCAAAACAACAACATAAAATGCGCGATATGACTATCTCTGAGCATCCAGTCTACAAAGGGGTCCCACCTACTAGTATTATATATTATTAGCATAGTTTAAATAATAGGCTTTAGCAATACTTTGCAGGCGAAAAATCCTCGTTGCGATTTTAATTGTCAACAAACTGGCGACTCCATAGAGAAATCTGTTTCCAACAGATTAGGAAATCAGAATGCATGGTTTTGCAGACCAAGAACATCGGATTAAGAAGATATAACTAGAATGATTATGCAACATGGGGAAGTGAGCAGATTTAATGGAAAAAATGACCAAGAATTTGGGAATAACTCATGGAAAGTGTTAAGTATGAGGGGGTTTATCCCTGTATACATAATCATTCAACCAAAATTGGCTCTTGACTTCAAGGAGATTTTTTTTTATGGAATTGCTCTTTTGAATCTCAAAATGGATGAAGAGATGGAAAGCAAAAGCGAGAAGTAACCAATTATCTCATAAGGCAACAATGAAAGAAGATAATAAATTCAATGATGCCTTCAGGGGGAACATCATAATAGTCGTGTACGCTTGATTGTTATTGATGAACAATATCTTGTAGTAGTGTCATTGTGGCAGAACTGATCCAACATTTTATTCTTGACCAAAAATTTGAAATCTAAAGATCAAAAGCAAGAAATGTCATAATAGAAAT
>JASDQU010371199.1:172305-184297 GCA_032191745.1 Picea mariana | reverse complement strand
GAAAGAGTGATTAAAACCAGATACAAAACTCTATCAAACAATTTTGCAGAGACCAATGTAGCCCTAGAAATATTGGCACATGAAAATATAAAGGAAAAGAAAAAGAAGAAGAATATTGTAAAAGAATACAACAATTTATGGAGAGTGGCTATGCATTTGAAGAAAAAGGTCAGGTCATTAAGGTTGCAAGCTATGTCTTCAATACCTCAGCTTCAATCACTTGTTGACCTTGAAACCCTAGCAAATACTGCCATTCATTTGAATGATCCAGAGGCAGCCAACAATCCTACATCCATTCCAGAACTTGATCAAGCTGCAAAGGTTTCATAAGATCAACCCTAAGGTGTTTTAAAGCTAAGACAAAAGGCATTTTGCAATTTTGTTTAAGATAAAACTTTCAGTGTCTTAGGTGAACATTTCAACTGTTCATTAACCACCGAAAGCATAACTTTCAGTAGCTAACTGGCCCAGATTTTGTCTATTTTAGCCACTGAAAGCACTGACAGGGCATAGAGGTATTGTTTTTGCACATATCCAAGTTTTTCTTATCCAAATGTCTCAGGAATGGTTCCAAATGATAGATAATAATTAAATTCATCATTATCAATATTCTTTTTTTATTTTGGAGATGCCTAGAAAGGTGGAAAAGTTAAATTGGTTACCTATTTTCTGGGCAAAAAACTGTCTTGTTGCCAACATGTGGCAATTTTGATTTGTCCCATATCTTATGAAGACCCATCAGCCTCGAAAGGCTTACTACACCTGTCGAATACTTTGAAAGACATGAATATCACTTGAGATAAGGATTTAACCTATTTTATAGGATCTCTACCTATTTTCTTGTGTCAGTTATTGATTTTTTATTTTTTGTAAATTCGATCTAGTATTCTAGGATCTGGATATCTGATGTAAAGGCTATAAAGCCACAAACTTTTGATGAACCAAGGGTTCAAATTTGGAGACTTTTTCACACTCTGTACTTAAGCTTCTCATTTGTAGACCAAATAATACAAGTTTCTTTTGCATTACTTGTTCAGATTCATATTTTCTCTGTCTATTCTATATTTGCACATGTATGTTTAATTCGTGCCTATTCTGTTTGTCTAAATCTTGATAGTTACTATCCTATCTTTTCTTTGATGAGTTGAATTGAAAATATCTTTTACTCATTGTGACTGGCCATTCATATATCTTTATGTGTGAGTTTTTTGGCATAGTAAGAATTCTCCATACATTCACTTAAGTTACAAACCCTCTGAACAGTGAGAGTTAAAAGCCTTGTCATCTGGTTATGTTTATGCATGTATTGAGAGAGCAGGTCTTATTTAGACATCTAACTTGATCCAATTAAGAGAATATTATACATTATTGAGATATTAGTTAATTTACCAGGCATCTATGAGATACAACCTAAGATATTTTCCTAGAGTGATAACAAATTGGTGTCGTTGCTGGGGACAAAAATTGAAACTCAGCTTTCCTGGGAGATGACACAGAGATGATCCTTGATGATAGAAAAGGATTATATATTAAATTGGTTGTAATCATCTATCTGACAACTCCACATATTCATGCTGGATCCAAAAAAAATTAGTACCAGGGCGAATCCATAAGAATCACCTGTTACACCAATGCCCAACCTAGAATTGATTCTTAGAAGAGGAAGATCATTTCAAGGTCAGACTTCAAAATCAGGTACTAAAAGTAACCCTCTTTCTCATTCTAAGGAATCAAAAGTAGAAAAAATTGATTCTTCTTCCTCTAAGATTATCAGTGAAAAATCAACTGTAACAGCTGCAGAAGGATCATTTGTTGAAAATATTTCTGTAGAGAAACAAATTGTTTCTTATCAAGAGGAAAATGTCATTGCAGAAGAAGTGATAGGCTCTAATTTGGTTGAAGAAGCATCTAAGACTTTAGATATAAATCACATCTCCTCATCCCTTGAGTCCTTTCACTCACAAAAGGAACAAGACTATATAAATATTCACACTAACCTTCTTGTTGTAGAACATATTCTGCAGGAACTGTCTGCTAAAGGTGAAGAAAAATTGGTTGAACAACTTGCAAATTTCTATATATCCTCATATAAAACTTCTTTCCCATCAGAAAGTTCCCCCCCTTTTCAATTACATCCCCCTAGTGTTGAAGAATCTGATAAAATTCTATCACCTCTCTCACCAATAATCATTATGGTTGTACCTGCTCCATTTACCAAAATGCAACGAATTCTAGCTGCTAGATATGCCCCTCTTGTGTTTCCAAATCAACATGCAGCTATGCCCACTGGTGATTACCATAAATATATGCCAAAATTCACAGGAGATGGATATGTAACTGCAGAGGAACATATAGAATCCTTATATAGCTATGCTGAGAACTTAAACATAGAAGATGTTGATGTCTAGATCAGAGTCTTTGTCCAGATCTTGGATGGTCATGCTAGGAAGTGGTTCAAGGAACTTCTTGTTGGTTCTATAGCCATATTAGAGGAGTTGGATGATGTATTTTTAAAACACTGGTGAGATAGGAGAGATTTCTTGTACTATATCACAGAATTTGGAAACATTAAGAAAGAAAATGGTGAATCTGTGTCTGATTTCACCAAGAGATTCAATAGAATGTATAGTAAAATACCTGCAGAAATCAAACCTACAGAGACTTCTTCCCAAATCACTTTTGCCAACTCATTTGATTCTGAATTTTGTTTGCTACTGAGAGAGAGAAGGTCTGCTACACTTTCCTTGATGCAAGATGTTTCCCTTGAAGTTGAGTCAAATATCTTAGCTGCTCATAAGTTAAAGGGAAATGTTGATAGAAAAAGGAAGAAGGAAGAAGCCTCTTCCTCATCAATTCAAAATCCCAAGATAGACAAATTAGCTAAGATGCTAGATTCATTAACCTCGGAAATGTCCAAGTTAAAAATTGAAAATAAGTAGCATGCCAAGGGAAAAGGCTCCTATGAATACCCTCATAGAAATCCAAATCATAATCCTAATACTTTCAGGAGGAATAACCAACAAGCACAGATTTTGAGAAGAGAGAGAAATCCCACAGAAGATCAGAAGGTAAGATCCCCTCTCCAAAATATTGTGATGGATGAAGATGAAGATGATTTTCAAGAAGAAGAAGAAGATAATATTCACTGTGTTGGAGATGATGCAGGGAAATATTATTTGACACAGCATGATTATGAAGAGGCATTAATGACTGAACAAATAAATGAAATTTCTGCTGATAATGGTGTTTTTCAAACTGATGATGGGGACAAATACAATCTAATATGTAAGTCTAATACTGCCAAGCAGAGTACACCAAATCCTCCTTCCAAGAAAATAGCTACCCGTGCCAAGCAACAAACTCAAAAAGATCAGGTTCTTGATGACCAAACAATTGCTTTGAAAACCCCTTCAAAGGAAAATGCACCAGCTCCTCCTCCCAAGAAGACTGTTGCCCCTGCCAAGCAACAAATTCAAAAAGAGCATATTTCTCATGACCAACAGATTTATTTTAAAACCCCTTCAACTGAGGTAAAACTTTCTGATAAAACTTCTTATTCTTTCAATTTTGAAGCTGAAATATAGAAGATCAAAATCCCCATCCCTTTGGTTGAGTTAATGAAAAATGAATCGTTTAAGAAAGATATCATCAAGACTATTGATCCCAAATCCATATCTCCCTCTGCTGATATTCTTAATATATATGATGACAAGCCCACCATTTTCTTAGGTCAAATGATAGAAGATAGAGATGAAAGGTGTCCACCTTTTTATATCTCTTTGAACATTCATGACAAAACATTACATAACTTCCTACTAGACTCTGGAGCCTCTCATAATCTAATGCCAAAGGCAGTTATGGATGAGCTTGGATTAGACATTACTAAAAATTACCATGATCTTTTCTCATTTGACTCTAGAAAATTTAAATGTCTCGGGATGATCAAAGACTTGGTAGTGACTTTAACTCAAGCACCTATGAAAACTATGCTCATGGATATAGTTTTAGCAGACATTCCACCCAAATTTGGATGTTTATTATCAAGATCATGGATGAAGAGGTTAGGAGGAACTCTTCAAATGGACCTTTCATATGCTACTATCCCTGTTTTTGGAGGAGTAAACAAGAGACTATACAAAGAGTCACAACTTGCCTACATTATCAGTGACGAACAAAATCCATCCAACCATCCTATTTACTTAGTTGACACAGGTATGGGATCTTGCATATTATAGTTTGATGATTCACTGTCGGATTCATTGTTGCTTAAATAGCCTAGTGTTCAGCCCATAGAGGTAGGAGAAGATGATCTATGGAGTACATTTTTTGATGGGGCATGTACTAAAGAGACTGCTTGAGCAGGGGTTGTATTGATTTCACCATATAAAGAAACTACACATTTGTCTTTCAAACTTGATTTCCAAGTCACAAATAACATTGCAGAATACGAGGATTTTCTCTTAGGTTTGAATGCTTCAAAAGAAATCAAGATCAAGAGGCTGCAAGTATATGGAGATGCTGATTTAATCATTCAACAAGTAAATAAGTCTTTCCAAGCCAAGCATGTGAGGTTGAAATCTTATAGAGATGAGGTGCTAAATGTGATTGTTACATTCACTGAATTCAAGATATCATATATTCTTAGGGCCATGAATCAGTTGGCTGATTCATTGGCTGTTTCAGCTAGGACTTTCATAACTCCTTTTCCCCCAAAGTTGAATTATGAAATTCAGGTAAAGTATAGGCCTTCTTTACCTGATAATGTTAATTTCTGGAAAATATTCGAAGATGATGTAGAGCTAAGCAGATTTCTAGGAGTGATGGATGAGTTTTCATATTTACAAATTGATCAAGATAATAAGTATGATGAAGAAGCTCAAAGGCCTAAATTTAGAAATAAAATTGGAGCCCATGAAATTGTGCAGCTCTCTACCAACCGTATCCCCAAAGGTTTGGTCCCTTTAGAGAGACTTTTTGATCATAATGACGTTTCCATTAAACTAGAAAAGAAAGAGGAATATTCTGATGTGTTTCAGTTTAATGTAGCAAATGAAAAAATCCCTAAGTATGTAAATCTAGCTTCTCATTTGATTGATAAACAAAAATCTAAATATGGTGAGTTGTTAAAGGAATTTTCTGATATATTTGCATGGAAGTATAGTGATTTGAAGACATACAATACATAGATTATTCAACATAAAATTCCTTTGAACAAAGACACAAAACCTTTCAGACAGAAACTTAGATCATTTAGTCCAATGTTGTTGCCTATTATGGAGAAGGAAATCAAAAAAATGTTGGATGCTAAGACCATCATCCCTCTTAGATACTCTAAATGGATTGCCAACCTTGTTCCTGTTAGAAAGAAAAATGGTGAGATTAAACTCTGTGTAGACTTTGGGAATCTAAACAAATGCTCTAAAAAAGATAATTACCCATTGCCTAAGATGGAACACATTCTGCAGAAATTTTCTGGAGCTAGTGTCAT
This sequence comes from Picea mariana, assembly GCA_032191745.1. Taxonomy (NCBI): domain Eukaryota; kingdom Viridiplantae; phylum Streptophyta; class Pinopsida; order Pinales; family Pinaceae; genus Picea; species Picea mariana. The sequence goes on along the minus strand of JASDQU010371199.1, from coordinate 178,809 downwards.
GTCATTCATTGATGGTTTCTTAGGGTATAACCAAATTGAAGTCCATCCAGATGATAGGGAAAAAAAACATTTACTACACCATGGGGTACATTTATGTACGAAAAAATTCCATTTGGACTGATGAATGCAGGAGAAACATTCCAGAGGGCAATGGAAATTACATTCGTGGGGGGAAAAGATAGATTTGTCTTGATTTATCTTGATGATATCAAATTTTTTTCATACAGCCATGAAGAGCACTTGCAGCATCTAAAAAAGACTTTCTTGAAATGTAGAAAATATGGTATTTCTTTAAACCCCAAGAAGTCTCATTTTGCACTTAGAGAAGGTAATTTGCTTGGGCATATTGTGTCTACAGATGGAGTGAAGATCGATCCAGCAAGAGTAGAGGCAATTCAGAAACTATCTTTCCCAAGATCCAAGAAAGATATCCAATCTTTCCTTGGAACCATAAATTTCATCAAGAGGTTTATTGCAAATTTTGCAGAGCTTACTAAATATATCACATGCATGTTGAGAAAGGATTCTGAAGTTAAGTGGACAGAAGAAGCCGGGCATTCTTTTGAATCTATGAAAAAAGCTATTATGACAACCCCTATCTTAATTAGCCCAAATTTTGATAAATATTTTTATATTTTCTCATTTGCCTCTAATGATACAATTGTAGCAGTGTTGTTACAGAAAAATGAAGATGGGTATGAGTAGCCAGTAACATTTTACAGCAAGGTTTTGAGAGATGTTGAAATCAAATATGACCCAATTGAAAAACAAGCCTATGCACTAATAAAATCACTTAAAGCTTTCAGGATCTATATACTACAGGCCAAGGTATATGTCCCTTCCAATTCCGTGAAAGATGTCCTAGTCTAGCCCGACATCGATGGGAAGAGAAACAAGTGGATTGCGAAAATGATTGAATTTGATATTGATATTAAGCCAATCGAACTTGTCCGAGGCCGAGGGCTTGCCAAACTTATTGCAAATGAAAATTGTAAAATTATAGAGATAAATTTTGTTGAGGTAAATGCAGAAAGCATGCAGTCTCAAATTTCAGAAGAGAAACTCCCTTATGATTTGCAGGTATCTTATCACTTGGTTGATTGCGAATGGTACAATCAAATTATATAATTTTTGCAGAATCTTCCAGCTCCTCCAAACATGAGCAAAACACAGGTGAGATCTTTAAAACTTAAGGCCATTAAATTCTGCATTAGTGACAAGAGATTGTTTTGGAAAGATCCTTTAGATGTATTGTTGAGATGCATTAACAAAGATGAATTAGTACGGATCATGACAGAGTTTCATAGAAGTGAGTGTGGTGGACACCATTATTGGAAAACCACTGCTCATAAGATTTTTAGAGTTGGTTATTATTGGCCTTCTTTATTTTCTGATGTATGTGCGTTTGTCAAATCATGTGATAAATGCTAGAGGTTTTCAGGTAAGAAGCAGTTGAAATCTCTGTCCCTTAAACCTGTTATGGTTACAGGTCCTTTCCAATAATGGGGGTTGGATTTCATTGGGGAAATACATCCACCTTCTAGCAATCAACACAGATGGATTCTTGTTGCTACTGATTACTTCACGAAATGGATTGAATCCATTCCCACTAGGAACGCCAATCATACAGTAATCATTAACTTTCTATATGATCATATTTTTGCTAGGTTTGGCTGTCCCAAAAGACTTGTTACAGACAATGCAACAAAATTCAATGATAAAGCCTTGGTAAAGTTGTGTGAGAACATGGGAATCCAACTAGTTCATTCTACAGCCTATTATCCACAAGGCAATGGCCTTGCTGAGTCTTCAAATAAGAGTCTGATAAGAATTGTTAAAAAATTACTAGATCAGAATCAAAGGAGTTGGGACTCTAAATTAAAGTTCACTTTATGGGCTGATAGAGTAACAAATAATAAATCTATTGATACATCTCCATTCAAGCTGGTTTATGGCACATAAACTGTTTTTCCAATCCAACTTGCATTACCAGTAGCCAGATTTCTTCAGGAGGATGATTCTGAGCCAAATGATCTTACCAAGAGGATTTTTCATTTGGTTGAATTACAACAGGTCAGAGAACAGTTGGTTGAAAAGACTGAATTGCATCAGTGGAAGATGAAGGACACTTTTGATAGAAAGGTGAAGGAAAATATTTTTAAAGCAGGGGATCTAGTTTTGAAATGGGATGTAGTAAGGCAGGAAAAGGGTAAACATGGAAAGTTTGATGCTCTCTAGAAAGGTCCATTTATTATATCATCAGTGCAGCAGAACAACAATTTTTTTCTCTGAAATCTGGAAGGTGAAGAAGTCACAGGTGGCCCATTCAATGGGCATTTTCTCAAACTCTATTTCTCGTGAGGCTTTCTCAAGCCTTGTTCTATTGTAAATATTTATTTTCATTTTTTATTTTTCAGTCTGTTTCTCAAAATAACTCCATTCCCAATGGACTACTGAGTCAAGTTAGTTTTGAGTCTTAGGTGATAGAAAGGCTACTAAGCCAAGTCAGTTTTGAGTCTTAGGTGATAGGAAAGCCTACTGAGTCAATAAGGTTCTGGAAACCTCACAGGGAGGCTTTCATCCCCAGAAGGAGCCAGATGTTATCTCCTTAAATAACACAGACAATTTTGTTAATTTAGGTGATAGGAAGTCATTGAAAAATGCAGTTCTAAATTTTTCAAGGTTAATTTTTGAGAACCTTATGTTTGTAATAAAGTTTTGAAAAATCCGGATTTGATTTTTATTTAAAAAAATTCAAAACAAAGGTTTTGGTGGATAAGTGCCTCTCCAAAAGCGCTTCTAAGCCACCAAAAGCCCTAGCTTTTGACAGCATAAAACTGAAATTTGCGGCTATTTAGCCACCGAAAGCATGGGAGCTTGGAAACAATCAGCACGCCCTTTCATGCACCAGAATCGACGGGTTGATGTGTTATGATTACATTAGCCGCTGAAAGACAACAAGAGAGGTCGATCATGATCAGGTAAGATGTGATTAAGTGTTTAATGATTTCTCTTTGACATATCAAATCCCAAACCCTCTAAACCTTACAACTGTCCTATTTTTAGGATTTGATCCCTGCGTAGTATGTCTCATCATTTACACTTTAGTTTCATGATATCGCGTGGCTTGTTGTACTTCATACCCCTCGAACCTTATCCAATTATAATACTTTCATATCATAAAATGCCTCTTATATCCCTCAAAATCAGGATTTTTGTAAAACACTTCCCCTATCATATCGTCTCTGGCACAACCGAGCCTTAACCCCCTAGTTCTGCGCTGTGTGGTTTCCCTCCAAACCCAATTTTCCAATTGCAGGTGTATAGGATTTTTCCAACAAATGAAGAGAGGAGGACCAGTTGTGAGGAGGGAGATTAATGTCATTGGTTACCTAGAATCACATCCATAGGGATGTCAAATTTTCAAAGACGCAGGTTGTTTCAAATTTTGTGAGAAATTGCAGAGCTCTCATCAGCGGGTGGCAGAAGATTTTTCTCTAAATTTTGATGGAAGAAAAGCAGTCATCGGTCAAGTTGAATTCCAGGTGGACGAAGCCCTCGTACCTGAAGTGACAGAGCTTCCAAGGACTGGAGAAAATTGGTTCAAAACTACTATTACAAAAGATGTTGAATTTAGGTCCTACTTGAAACCAGAACACAAGTGTTTGATATGGAAGAAAGATATTCCTATATCTTTTCTTGAAGAAAAATGGAAACACTTGTTAAAATCCATTCTTGTTTATATAACCTTTGAAGGTAGATATAACAGGGTGATGATCTATCACTTCAAGCTCATGAATCATTTTACTGGTAGGAGCCCACTCAACCTACCTTATTATCTTCACAGGAGCCTGATTAAGATGACTCATCAAGTTAAATCTAAACCCAACAAGGTAGAAGGTAGACTTCACCATCATGGCTTAATCAAGCTTTTGATTTGTGAGCTGTTGTAGAGAAGAAATAGGGATTGGGGCCATTTCCTATTTTGGAATGAATTTCAGACAGATCTACAGCCAGAAGATAAAGAGAAATATTCTTCAAAGAAGTCCTCTACTCCCAGGAGTGGAAAGAGGGAAAGAAAATCCATTTCTCCAGTTACAATTGATCATCCCTCTCCATCTTCTAAACCTAAAAAGGCTAAGAATAAACTAAATTTTAGCAAGTATGCACAAAAGGTCGAAGAGCCTCCAGTGGACAAGAGGATCCTCAATCTTCCCTATACAGACTCTGAGGATGAAGAGCACCATGTTGAAGCAGAGTAACAAGCAGTCCTAGCAAAAGATCCAGTTACAGTAGGGTATGAAGATCCAGTTACAACAGGGTATGAGCATCCAACTATAGCAAGGTATGTAGATCCATTTACAACAAGGTATGAAGATCTTCCATCACCTACACCCAAGGAGGAACATGAGCTGCAAATTGCAGAGGCCTCATCTAGCAACAAATCAAAGAAGAACAAATCAAAGAAGATCAAGAAACTTAAAAAGAAGATAGACCAACAGGAAGTGCTAGAAAGAGTGATTAAAACCAAATACAAAACTCTATCAAAGAATTTTGCAGAGACTAGTGCAACCCTAGAAATATTGGCACATGAAAATATAAAGGAAAAGAAAAAAAAGAAGAATATTGTAAAAGACTACAACAGTTTATGGAGAGTGGCTATGCATTTGAAGAAAAAGGTCAGGTCATTAAGGTTGCAAGCTATGTATTCAATACCTTAGCCTCAATCACCTATTGACCTTGAAACCCTAGCATATGTTGCCATTCATTTGAATGATCCAGAGGCAACCAACAATCCTACAACCATTCTAGAACTTGATCAATATGCAAAGGTTTAAGAAGATCATCCCTAAGTTGTTTTAAAGATAAGACGAAAGGAATTTTGCAATTTTGTTTAAGACATAACTTTTGGTGGCTTATCGAACATTTCAACTGTTCATTAGCCACCGAAAGCAGAACTTTCGGTAGCTAACTGGCCCATATTTTGTCTATTTTAGCCACCGAAAGCACTGACAAGGCAGAGAGGTATTGTTTTTGCACATATCCAAGTTTTTCTTATCCAAATGCCTCAGGAACAATTCTAAATGATAGATAATAATTAAATTCATCAATATCAAGATTCTATTTTGATTTTGGAGATGCCTAGCAAGGTGGAAAAGTTAAATTGGTTACCTATTTTCTGGGCCAAAAACTATCTTGTTGCCAGTAGGTGGCAATTTCGATTTGTCCCATATCTTATGAAGACCCATCAGCTTAGAAAGGCTTACTACACTTGTCAAAGACTTTGAAAGACATGAAGATCACTTGAGATAAGGAGTTGACCTATTTTATAGGATCTCTGCCTATTTTCTTGTGTCAGTTATTGATTTTCTATTTTTGGTAAATTTGATCCAGTATTCTAGGATCTAGATATCTGATGTAAAGGCTATAAATCCACAAAATTTTGATGAACCAAGGGTTTGACTTTGGAGACTTTTTCACACTCTGTACTTAAGCTTCTCATTTGCAAACCAAATAATACACTTTTATTTTGCATTACTTGTTCAGATTCATATTTTCTCTGTCTATTCTATATTTGCACATGGATGTTTAATTCGTGTCTATTCCATTTTTCTAAATCCTAATAGTTGTTATCCTATCTTTGCTTTGATGATTTGAATTGAAAATAGCTTTTACTCATTGTGACGGGTCATTCATATATCTTTATGTGTGAGTTTGCTAGCATAGTAAGAATTCTCCATACATTCACTTAAGTTACAAAACCTCTGAACAGTGAGATTTAAAAGCCTTGTCATCTGGTTATGTTTATGCATGTATTGAGAGAGAAGGTATGATTTAGTCATCTAACTTGATCCAATTAAGAGAATATTATACACTATTGAGATATTAGTTAAGTTACCAGGCATCTCTAAGATACAACCTAAGAGAGTTTCTGGGAGTGATAATAGGTACTATGGCCATTTGGAGGATATAATTGAGTGTGATTTTAATTCCTTTAAAATAGTTTTGTTTGAGGTTAAATGGTACAGGCTACAGATGCATGAACATGATCCTGAAAGAACTGTTATTGAGAATGATAATGGATTTTCCATGGTTAATACAAGGGCATTTGAACTGGGTACAGAGCCTTATGTTCTTCCAAGTCAATGTGAGAAAGTATTTTACTCAGAGGTACCTGGTAAAGCGGGTTGGTCATACATTGTTAGATATGATCCAAGAGGAAGACCAATAAAGTATAATCATGTAGCCGACGATGAAGATAATAACGAGGAAGAAGATCATGATTATGCAGATCAGGAGCAGGTGGCTCATGTAGTCGATGTGTTAGAAAAATAAGTTGAAGAAGTTGATCATCCAAATGTAGGAGATGAAAATCTCATTGATGATATCGATAACTATATTAGCGAAAATGATGTTGATGATGATGTTGATAGGAATGATTCTTTCACCAATATCGATTCTGAACCAGATCCTGATACAGATGTTGAGATGGATGAAGAAGAA
>JASDQU010371199.1:130414-155611 GCA_032191745.1 Picea mariana | reverse complement strand
CTAATATGGCCTAGTAGAGAAAACTCATTTTTTACTCCATAGTGATGTTCAGGGGGGGAGTTGGAGAAATTTCTATTTTCGACACACTAGTTCAATGGGAGTTCACTGACTAGTTCTATTTTAGACTTTATATTTTAGATCATCACTACCATGTTACTATGCATGCATGAATTCTGCTATTATGGAATTTTATATCCTATATATGAGTGTATTCCATGCATTCATTGTATCATATTGATAATATTGATCATCATCTATGTATCAATCATCAACTCATTGGAGTAGTGTGAATATATTTCCTCATTCTTCCATATTGAATCTCTCTTCCTTTCTTGATAAGATTTGTTTGTACTTTCTTTATCTAGATCTCCTGTGAAGTTTTTGATGAAACATTGACACTTCTCTCCTACTATCCCATTTTAATACCCGATCAACAGGGGAAAAATTCCTCTATTTTTCTTTTCTTTCAAAGATAAATTTCATCTTGTCTTGATATTCCTGAGATTTTTGGTCAACTTTCTCTCTCATTTGTTGTAATTCAATCAATTGGTTCATCCTTTTGGTAAGGTCATTAGCTTCTTCCTTGGTATCTTCCATCAATTTCATCACAAGAAAATAAAGGTTAATAGGGAAAACAACATCAATTCCATAAATAAATTGAAAAGGAGACATACATGTAGACCTTTTAGTGTTGATCATGTTGGCCCAGAGTGAAAATTTCAAATGAGAATGACAAGCTTTCTTATTCTCAGATAACATTTTCTTGATAAACCTCATTAGACTCTTATTAGATGATTTGACTAATCCATTATCCTAAGGATAATAGGCAGTGGAATGACCAAGAATGATATTGTAGTTTTGACAGAAATATATCATAGATAGGGACTTGAATGCTTCATCATTATCAATTATGATTTTTATAGGGAATCCAAACCTAGCTAAAATATTCTTCAAGGAATTTGACTACAACTATATGAGTGCAAAAATCGGTAGCAATTTCTTCTACCCATTTTGAAAAGCAATCAGTTGTAGTCAAAATCCATTTAATTTGTGCACTTGAATCAGGGTGAATTTCACCTATAAATTCTAAACCTCGCTGCTAGAAAGGAGCTTCAACCTTTATGGGAACCAATGGTAATCAAGGAAGTTTTTGTTTACCTGAAAAAATTTGATATTCTCTACAAGCTATAACCTTTTCATTTACCTTAGAAAAAAGTTTTGGCCAGTAATAACCAACTCTCATTATTTTATATGTAGTCGCTCTCCAAGCATGATGTCCTCCAGAAATGCCTTTTTGAAATTCATCTATGATGCTTGTAGTTTCATCTTCAACAATACAATTAAGACAAATTACCAAAGGGTCTTTCCAATAAATATTTTCATTCATTATGAAATACTTAATTTCTTGAAGCTTAAGATACCTAGCCTTTTCTTGATTAAAATAAGATGGCCATTCAATATTTTGAAAATAAAATACACAATGTTCTTGTACCAAGGAGAATAAGAAAACTTATCATAAATTTTTACCAAGGGTTGTTGCAAATATGTCTACTCATTTTCAGCTGAAGGATGTTTTGTTATGTCTGTAATCTAAGTTACTCCAAGGAATTTGCAGTTTGATTCAACTAATAGTTTTTCCAATCCTCTTCCTTTGATCAATTTTGTTGGTTTTATTTCTAGATCATATTCCTGGATCTTTGTTATCCATTTTCCTCTCTCTCCACCTGTGTCAGGTTGATTTAGAATCTCTTTCACTATGTTACTAGAAACATATGCAATTATTCTGGAATGAAGAACATAAACTCTAAAATATTTCAGATCTTTCACCAATGCATAAGCTTGTTTATCCATTATATTATATTTCAATTCTGAATCTCTCAAAATTTTGTTGAAAAATGCAATCAACTAATTTTTGTTTTTCTTCATTCCTTTGTAAGAGGACAACAACAATAGTGTTATCAAATGCAAAGGAACATATGAGAAATTCCTTAGAATAGTCTGGACTTGCCAACATTGGTGCTTCTCCCAAAGCTTTCTTGATTTGATCAAATGAGTATCTATATTTTGGGGACCACTTAACCTCCTTATCCTTTTTAAGCATACCAGTTAAATCCTTCACTACCTCAGCAAAGTTAGGTATGAATCTTCTCAAAAAGTTTATTTTTTCAAGGAAGGATTGTATATCCTTTTTATTTCTTGGTAAACTGATGACTTGAATTTCTTCCACACGTTGAGGGTCAATCTTGACTCCACCCATTGATACAATATGGCCGAGTAACTTTCCTTCTTGCATAGAAAAATGACATTTTTTAGGATTTAGTGAAAAACCATATTTTTTGCATTTAATGAAAGTCTGCTTAAGATGTTTTAAATGATATTCATCTGATTTAGGAAAAAAGAGTAAGATCATATAAATATATCACAACAAATGTGTCCTTTTCTCCCACAAATGTCCACTGCCCTCTGAAACGTTGCTCCTCCATTCATTATCCCAAAGGGAATTTTTTCATACATGAAGGTTCCCCATGGTGTGATAAATGTAGTTAGCTTGTTGGCCCTTGACCAAGTTTTTAGATAACATTGGTCATGTTTGACCACTTTTGGGACTTCAACAAGCTGGTTGAATATGGAGCGCCCATGCGGAGCTAAGATCGCGGGATCTCACCCATTTTGCAGACTTGTGGACCCAACAAGGGGTTTTCTAGGGTTTGTGTAACGGGTTATGGGATGTTGGCCCACGGGTTTACCCATGGTTAGGCCTTTTTGTAATCATATAAATAATTAGCTAAGCGATGTAAGAGGTATATCTGGTTGGATATGTGCACCATATGTTGTAAGTTCTTAGTGAAAGAGATCGTAAGTTGCTTTGTGTGAACAGACTATGTAGGGTTTGGCTCTGTGCTATTAAGGAGTGGCTTTGTGCCTTGACCTAATTTTGGGGAAGGTGGATCTAGTGCATTGTGTGCAGATCATATATCCAATGCGAAGCTTGGATCTGCGGCTTTGTGAATAGGAGAAGATGAATGTAAGAAGATTGGAGACTAATAGAGAAGAAGAAAATGTTGGTGGACATAGCCCCACACTGGGGTGAACCACGTATATCCTATGTCTTGATGTGCTTTATGCTATGTGATTGATGCTCTTTATTTGCTTAAGTATTGTTGTTATAATATATGATGAATGCATCTGATGTGGTTTCTTAGTGCTTAATGGTATTTGAATATTATATGTGAGCTAATGCTATGTGCTAAGTGATTGGAAGTACTTGATCTTTGTTATTACTGCGTTGATCTGTAATAAGGGTTTAACCTGCGATGTGAATGAGAGTCAAGAACTAATTCATATTGTTGTTTAAGTGCTCTTTTAAGTGTTTTAATCACAGATATGTGTCCCACCTTGGTTGTAGACACCTGAGTCCTGCAGCCCCCCCTGCCTCTACGTCAGGTGAGACTTCATCTTCTTCGCAGGTGTTGCCGAAAGGGAAAGTAGTTAGGGTTTTATTGGTACATTATTGAAGCATTGAACCCCAGGTCTACCCCTTTGCCAACAAATGGTTCTGTTGCCGAGACCGATATATTTTTGAGGGAATGTCAAGGTGGTTTCCATCGAAGAAAAAAATTCAGAAGTGGGTAGAGGAACAAGAAAAGGACTTCGTTGAATCCTAGAATAAAAAACATGGCATTAGTACAAAAGAATGGTTGGGAAGGTACATCTTTACCGACATATAAGAAATATTCTTTGGAGGAGTTCATAAGGAGTTATACAAGTGGTTAGCCATATTAGAAGATACCCAGTTTGATATCAAATCTAGACCACCTGTGGTTTGGACAACAATTCTTATCAAGAAGGTCAAGAGAGTTGATAACATTGTGTCTAGAGCGGTGGATCTCTGGTTTGATAGCACTATTGGAGGATACATTACTAAGTTTTCCATTGACATAGTTGAATCATATAGTCAGACAGAGAGGTACTTATTTAAGGTACCTAGAGGTAAGTTCCTACACTTTTTGAAGCTGAGGATTAAGATGTTATTGCATGAGAAGAATATCCTGAAGATACAGTGAAGCTAATGTTCAAAAATTTAGACAGCGACAAAGAAACAGAGGTTGGACTCACGCGCAGTGGGATATCGTTCAAAGAGGTTCCTCTTACAAACCTATATAAGAAAAACTATGGAAATAAGGGATTCTACAATGGAGAAGAAGAAGATCTAATGGACGAAGAGCATTTAGAGTCTTCAAGAACAGAGGAAGTAGGATCTGAAGAACTTTACCAAGGAGAGCTAGAAACTTCAGGAACTACGCCTACTGTCAAAGTAAGTACTATTACTCCTCCTATGGTTTTAGCAGCATTAAGTAACCAGAGTAACCAAAGTAGTCAGAGCCATCAGAGTACTGTTACAAGCAGTTTAGCACATACTCAATCGAGAAACCAAGGAAGATCTATGGAAGATGAAATGAGGTTACCCATATTCAAGGGAGACAGATCTGAATATCCTGACCAACATTGGTTCTTATGCGAAGCTGTATGGAGTATTAAGAAAGTCACTGACGAAGTTGTTAACAGAACTCAGTTTAATACCACATTGAGGGACCGTGCCCTGAACTGGTATATGAAGTTTGTTTCAGGACCCGAACAGCCTAAACCACTGAATGACATTAACACTATGCTGAGTGCAGAATTCAAGAAACCTAAGTCGGAGTCACAATGTATTACGGAGTTGAAGGAAATCAAGCAGAAGGTCATTGAACCTATTTGGGAGTTTGATCATAGGTTTAAGACTCTGATAGGTCATTTGAGTTCTTAGATCCTAGATGAACAGAATAAATAATGGTTCATCGCTGCTCTCCTGCAACACATCAGAGTTCCTCTGATGCAACAGAAGGTCGCTTCACACGCTGAAGCATTGGAGATCACCATGAAACTAGAAGCATCCCTTGTAGGAGAATCCAACCCAAGTATGGGTCAAATATTGAATCAGTTAACTAGTTTGTCCTTATAGGTCGAAGATATAAATAAAGATAAAGGAAAAGAGAAAAGAGAAGATATTTGATGTATCATATGTAAATCAGAGGGCCGTGACAAAGAGCATTGTCCCCTATTTCATGAATACTTAGCCATTGGAGCACCTAGTCCTTTGAAGCAGGATATTGTACCCTGGTGAGAGGTATGTAGAACGAGACATCACCCTGGTGAATGCTATTATATGCAAAAATATGTCCAGACACCTACCAATATTTACTGCACATTCTGTAAGTATGTGGGACAAGGTGAGAAGGATTGTAGGGCTTATGATCTCTTGCATGAAAGATCAAGGATACATATAGGATTCAAGGAGAAACACAACAAGAGGGAAATAATGTGCAGTTCAACTCCCCAGAAAGAGGAAACTTCAACCCTCATGGAGGATTTAGAGGAAGAGGACGAAGTGGAGGAATGGGTTGAGGTAGAGGACAAATCATCTGTTATAACTGTGCACAGCCAGAACATTTGGAAAGGTATTTTCAGAACCATTGTACCACTTGCCACTATTGTAACTCCTTTGATCATGTCATTGAAGATTGTCCAGTATTGTTAGCCAAACTCCAGGAGAGACAAGGAGGAAACCAACAAGTACAATTAATATTAGCAGAACCTCGCGATGAAGACCCCAGAGTCACTATTATTACTAGAGGAGGCATTATCATAGGAGAAGATAGAGTGACCCCAGGAAAGACTGCAGAAGGATCAGGGATCAGAAGAGCTATAGAGAAGACATAATTGTTTAACCCAAGGAGGGAGAGGCATACTTTTGAGGAAGCATGGAAAGAATTTGTAGGAGAATAAAATTCTTCATCTAAGCTGCAACCAGAAGTAAGGGAATGTGAAATGCCACCAACATTTGATCAGTTTGTTATCGATAAACAAAGGAAAGAGGTAAGCAAGATAATGGATTTATTATATACCTGTATCAATTTGATTAAAGATGAAAAGGTTGTACAAGAGCTACAACACTTAGTAAGATAATATGAAATTGGGAAAATAGACCCTATGCTAAGTAGAGATGTGAACAAAGTATCAAGGAAAAGAAGAAAAAACAAGGAATTGCACCTTAGCGCTCATATTGGAGACTATGACGTGGACTATGTGGTCCTCGACTTGGGATCAAAAGTCAATGTTATGACGAAGGAGACTTGGGCACTGATGGGAAAACCTAGACTGATTTACTCTCCTATCAGGCTCAGGATGGCTAATCAATAGGCGGTGAGCCCCTTTGGAAGACCAAAACATGTGCCTGTAGACGTCAATGGGGTAAGGACATTTGCAGACTTCGAAGTAATTGAGACCATTGATGATAGTTGTCCTTATCCCACGCTATTAGGAATTGATTAGGCCTTCAAAAATTCCATTGTTGTTGACCTAAAGAAGAGAAGGATGACATTCGAGGGTAATGGCCTTAAATTCATTGCACCTCTAGACCCATATGAAGGTCACAGATACATAGAACCTATCAAGGAATAAGACCACACATATGATCTAGAGAAAATCTACAAGTTGACAGCAAGACAACAAGATTACATTAATCCTACAACAGACGGAAATCTCAGCTGGCAAAGTGAAAGTGCATGTTCATCAGATTCAGAAGAGGCATTAGAAAATTGGCAGAACAGAATGTATGAAGTCTCCACATGGTGATCTACCAGAATGACCAGAGCAATTCATTGGATTGGCATAGAAGTAATTAACCTTCCAACATTTGATGGCTTGAATCATTTAGAGACATTTCTAGCTAAATTTGAGAAAATTGTACTAGTACAACAAAGGATGTTGGCACTAGATGAAGCCTTGAAAGCCACGCCAGCTAGATGGTGGGTATCACACAATAAGAACATCATGGAATGGACACAATGTCGCACCTTATTGACAGTTAGCTTTTTAGATCAAGCAGAGGGATGTGAATTTCGATACACAAGCCAGAGTTGTCCTAAGGCCCACATGCGAAGTTGTGAGAAGGCTTGGATCAACATTCCTAAAGAACAGTGGGTGCATAAGTTCATTAACACCTTGGATACTACGCCTATCAATTGGTATCTTCAAGCAAAACTACGCCTCATTACTACATACTAGTATGGTATGACTCAGAACTTTATAGCTACCTTCTTATTTGAAATCCAGTACCCTACAATAGATCAGGCGTTACACATTGTAAGACAAAAAGTCTTTGAGGAGGCACCTAACCTCCTGACGCCAACCTGCCCTCGATGGCACGGTCGCTCCACCAGGACCTTCACTGTCCACGGCCCGAAGAGTTAACAACTATTCCAACTCCCTCGGGAGTTCTGTACCCACAGTTACTTCCGGTGATCCTTCCTGCCTTAGTAAAAGAAATATCGGCTCTCGCGACTTCGCGAATTCCACAACGGAGAACCAGACTCTCGAATTCCAAGACCCGAGGCTTCTGGTCAATCGTTGACTTTCTCTCGGTATGTCGGGACCTCGTGCTATCGCAGCTCGCGACTAGCGTCTCTATACCTTATAGTTCTTAACTTCCAAGACCCGAAGTGCCGAGATGCTGACAACTTGGAATCTCGGGACCTCGCGCCCTCGTCGCTCCCGAGATCAGACTTGAGGCATCCAACCCCCGAAATCCGATGTTCCGAGGTCACCTGTCACATCATCAAATCCCAACGTGCACTATGCAAAACATTCCGGGACGTCGTGTTTCACATTCTCGTGACCTCACTCTACGAGAAACAGGAATCTCCTGTCGCGAACTCCCGATGCATTTGACCCACAAGTCAGGTCGCGATATTAGTGATTCCCCATGACAATTCAAGTTGTCGATTCTCTTCTCTTGAAGAGTTTCTCCGTTCGCCACCTTTGTCTTGTACCACTGAAAACAAAGGTGCTAGTCCTTCTGAGCTTTGTTCCTCTGACTCCTCCAGATAATTTTCCCGCACGCTCCCTGCGTTCGACCTTCAACGACTTTCAAAGTGTTGAAGTCTTCCCAGACTCTGTGCTTTCACCCTCACAGAAACTCCGGCCTTTCTGTTCTCAGGCTTGCTTCTGAGACTCCAATCCGACCTGCACTCACCTGCATGGCTTGAATGACTCAAAACGACTTTGGGTTAAAGAGAACAAAAGTTCAACTGCTTAGCCTCCTCAACGCACTCTATGTGGAGGTATTCAACTGCACTCGATGCAGGAATCTCCTGGCTTAAGCAGAGAAACAATTGAAACTCATTCACTCATTCTCTCAGGTTTCGAACCTGATAGGCTATCACATATGCAGCATATAAAAGATACGCGTAAAAGGAAGCAAACATGCAAAGGCACAATATCAACAACACACAGAGATCAAACACATCCATGGAATTGAATCAAAGCTCTTCCTATTAATTCAGTGGCTGTACATGGAGGTTCTTCACAAGCTCTCTGCTCTTTGCTTGTTTCTCTCTATGCTAATGCTGAATGAATGTTATGTTACAATGATACAAGTGAGGGTGTCTATATTCCGTTTTCCCTCTTGATAATAAAACTGTCTAATCTACAGTTAATTATTCTATCTACTTGCATTTAAATCTAAGTAAATGCCTCAGCTACCTAAGGACGAGAGCTTATCCACTCAAGGTCTGTTACAATCTACAAGTGCACTTTATCACATCAAAACATTAATGTTTGGCGCAGTCATATATCACAATGGTTCAAAATTTTAAATGTTGGCGCTTTCCAGTTGTTCCTCTTTTCCTCCTCACGCTGGCTCGCTTGATTGAGTGAGTGATGCTCCTGCATCATACTCCTCGGCTCAAAATATTTCATGGGCTCCTGTCCATGAGTTCCTGTATAGTTTGCCCATGTTTCAGTATAACTGCCTATGTCTCCCAGCTGGCATCCTCCACTGGGTGGGTCTTCCATTTCACCAGGTATTCAAAGTATTGCTTTCTCCTGGTCTTCCTACCTGCTCTTTTATCCAGTATGCACTCCATCTGTGGCTTCTGTGCAACTGGTAACTGCTTCTGCCATTTGACCACTGGTTCTTCAATACTTCCAGCTCCTGTATCTTCGGCCTTATATGGGTATAAATCCGAAATGTTGAAAATCGGAGATATCCCGATGCCCTCTGGCAACTCAAGCTCATATGCATTTTCGTCGAATTTCCTCAGAATTCTGCACGGCCCAATTTTTTTCATCTTGAGCTTGTTATATGTTCCTCTTGGGAACCTTTCTTTCCTCAGATGCGCCAGAACCATATCTCCCACTTCAAACTGAAGCTACCTCTTTCGTTGGTCGGCTCTGCGCTTATACTCCTGACTCGACTTCTGCAGTCGCTGCTTCACTTCCGCATGAAGTTCTTTCATCGCCTCCGCAAACTCTTCAGCCCTCGCGCTGCTAGTCTCAGCCTGTTTTGGTTCCCTGAGCTCAGACACTCCTCTAGGTTGTGTCCCATACAAAATCTGAAACGAACTCTTACCTGTACTCCGATTCACTGAATCATTGTACGCAAATTCTGCCTGTGGTAGAATCTGATCCCAACTGGTGTGATGCTCAGTCACCAGACTTCTCAACAGATCTCCCAAGCTTCTGTTGACCACCTCTGTCTACCCATCTGTCTGCGGATGGTATGCTGAGCTGAATTCCAGATTAGTCCCTAGCTTCTTCCATAGCATCCTCCAAAAATGATCTATGAACTTCGTATCCCGATCCGAGACTATGCTTCTCGGCAATCCATGCAATCGCACAATCTCCTTGAAAAACAAATTTGCGATGTGGGTCGCATCACTGGTCTTATGACATAGGATGAAATGTGCCATCTTCGATAATCTATCCACCACAACAAAAATGGTGTCCACTCCTCGTTGTGTTCTTGGTAATCCCAACACAAAATCCATACTAATGGCCTCCCATGGCCTCTCAGTTATGGGCAATGGTTGATATAACCCTGTGTTCTGCTTTCGACCCTTCGCATGTTGACATATCCTGCACCTATCAACAAATCTCTTCACATCTGCCTGCATGCCTGGCCAAAAATATGACTCGCTCAGCTTGGCGAACATTTTTTCATGCCCAAAATGACCTGCTAGTCCTCCGCTGTGCTTCTCCTTCACCAAATTCTCTCTCATAGAGAAATCTAGGATGCACAGTTGATTGCCCTTGAACAACAATCCATCCTGTATCAAGAAATCTATCACGGGCTCCTATCTCTGAGCACTGGATTCTCAGCTGCTTCGTAAGCTTCCCTAAAATCTATATCAGCTGTATACATCTCTTTCAGGTTTTCAAAACCCAAAGTCTTGACCCTGAATTCTTGCAGCAATAAACATTTTCGGCTCAAAGCGTCTGCTACTTTATTAGCAGTCCCCGAAATGTGCTTGATCACAAATGTGAAATTTTGCATGTATTCCACCCATTTCGCATGCTTCTGGTTCAGCTTTTCCTGCTGACTTACAAATTGCAATGCGTGGTTGTCATTGTATAGCACAAACTCCTTGGGTATGAGATAATGTCTCCATTTCTTCAATGCCTGTATGATGGCATAGAATTCTTTATCGTACGTGGAGTACTTCAGCTTTGCATCATCCAGCTTCTCGCTGTAGTATGCCACAGGTCTGTCATCCTGACTCAGAACCCCTCCAACAGCATACCCACTGGCATCACACTTCACCTGGAAGGTTTTCTGGAAGTCCGGCAACACTAGGATTGGCTGCTCAGTTATCTTTCCCTTCAACAAATTGAAGCTTCGTTTAGCCTCGGCTGTCCACTGGAAAACTTTATGCCGCTTCTTCACAGTGTCCATCATCGCAGCACTGATTCCACTAAAGTTCCAAATGAACTTCCCGTAGAAGCTTGCCAAACCATGGAAGCTCCTTACCTCAAAAACATTCCTCGACGATGGCCAATCCCTGGTCACCTCAACCTTCTCAGGATCCATCTTCAATTCATTCGCCGAAATCACAAAACCC
The DNA here is from genome assembly GCA_032191745.1 of Picea mariana. NCBI lineage: Eukaryota > Viridiplantae > Streptophyta > Pinopsida > Pinales > Pinaceae > Picea > Picea mariana. The sequence continues at coordinate 144,671 of JASDQU010371199.1, read as the reverse complement.
AAGTAAATGAGTTCTGTCTGCATAAAGGAACATTTCTTCAGATTGATCAGCAACTTCTCCTGCTGTAGCCTTCTCATCACAATGGCTAAATGTCTCAAATGCTCAGCCTTTGTCTTGCTGAAAATGAGAATATCATCCAGATATACGACCACAAACTTGACGATGAACTCCCGCAGGACTTCATTCATCAGCCTCATAAAAGTACTCGGCGCGTTTGTCAACCCAAACGGCATGACCAACCATTCGTACAAACCCTCGTTTGTCTTGAATTCTGTTTTCCACTCATCTCCCTCTCTCATCCGGATCTGATGGTATCCGCTCTTGAGATCTATCTTCGAAAAATAATTTTCCCCACTTAGGCAATCCATTAGGTCGTCCATTCTCGGCAGTGGAAACCTGTACCTGATGGTAATATTATTGATCATCCTGGAGTTGGTACACATCCTCCAGCCTCCATCCTTTTTTGGACTCAGTACCGTTGGAACGACACATGGACTCAGACTCTCTCTGACCAGTCCCTTATCCTGCAAATCCTGTACCTGCCTTTTGACTTCCTCATTCTCCTGAGGTGTCAACCTGTACGCTACCTTATTTGGCAAACTTGCTCCGGGTATGAGGTCAATATGATGACTCACACTCCTCACTGGTGGCAATGAATGTGGCAGTTCATCCATGATGATGTCAGCAAACTCTCCCAGCAGTTGATAAATCTCCTCTGGCAAGTCGTCCACTCTTGTGTTTGTCAGAACAACCCTCGGCTTCCTGACAACAAATAATTGTGGATTCTCATCCTTCTCTAACTCTATGACAAGTTCCTTCCCACTCATGAGAAGTATTGTGCTGCTACTCCCCGGCTTCACTTCCTTATCTTTTATCGGCAGCAGTTTATGGACTCTCCCATCCTTCTCTAAGGTGTATGTGTTCATTCTCCCATCATGAACAACATTTCTATCATACTGCCATGGTCTCCCCAGCAGTATGTGGCACACATCCATGGGAATGACGTCACAGAGAATCTCGTCATGATAATTCCCAATTTTAAATTTAACTAAGCATTGTTTAGTGACACTTACCCAGTGTCCTTTTTGTAACCACGAGACCTTATATGGACTCGAGTGCTTAGTTTTTCCAGCTCCAGCTTTTCCACCATCTCAGCTGCAACGAGATTATCAATGCTCCGGCTGTCAATGATGACTTTGCATTTTCTGTCCTTAGTTGTGCAAGCCGTTCTGAACAGTCTGCTCCTCTGCATTGAACTTTCCACCTCTTTCTCAGGTGTCAAAAGGGTCTTATGCGTTCCAAGCGATTTTCCGTTGTCAGCATCTTCGCTCTCAACGTCTTGCCTCTGTGCCTCAGCGACGTGAGCGGTTCCTCCGTCCATCTTCCTCTCTGGACAGTCCACGGATTTATGACTGTCTTTACCACACGTGAAACATGTGATAACTCCTCCTCTGCCTCTTCCTCTACCTCGGGTACAAGGAAATGTATTTGAGGCATATCCTCCTTGCTGATCATATTGTTGCCTCCTCGGCTCAAAAATTTGTTGTCTCTGCTGTGAGGTTCCACCCCTCTCAACTTTTCCTTGAGGTATCTTCCAATCCTCCTTGGGTTTCTGTGTTCTCTCTTGAACAACAGCTTTTCCTCTGGGCTGACTTCTTCCTCTCCCTTGCTGACCCTGCTTACGGCTCAGCTTTTCTTCGGCTTTGAGAGCCATCTGGTACGCATCCTCAACTGTGCGGATGGTAACCATGCTCAATTCATCTTGGATGTCATACCTGAGACCATTCAGGTATATCACCACCCTTTCATCATCACTCTCCCGATGACCAGCTCGAATGTTGAGCTTGTAAAATTCCTTGGTGTACTCCTTCACCGTCATCAACTTCTGTCTCAAGTTCTGCATACGCCTGAACAGAGTGATCTGGTAGTCCCTCGGAATGAACTTCACCTTCATCTTGGCGATCATCCGATCCAAGCTTTTGATCTTCTTTTTGCCTTTGGAACGCCTGTCTGCCTGCAGCTCATCCCACCATAAGGCTGCATGTCCTTTCAGCTTCGTGACGGCATGCTTTACTTTCTTGTCCTCTTCGATATCCTCATAATCGAAGTAGGTTTCAAGCGCTCGGATCCAATCCAGCAGCTCTTCTGCATTTAGACTTCCCTCATAAACGGGAATGTCCATCTTCGTCTTCGAGCTCATCCTCGAAATGGATTTGATCAACCTCTCTGTCGAGGCATCTTCTGCTGAGATTTCTTCTTCAGCGTGTCCAGCTTCCTCTTCAATCTCAGGATTACTGAACTCTCCTGCGTCAGCTCCACGCCTCTGGGTGGTCTCCATATCTTCGAGTCTCGCTCTGAGATCTCGTATCTGACGCTCCATTTCTACATTTCCTGCTGGCCTTCCCCTTCTTTGGGCATCCCTGTCCTCCCAATCAGGCGATGGCCTTTCTCTTCTGGGAGGCATTGTATCTCTAATTCCCTCTGCTATCTGAACAAAGAGAACTCCAAATCCGACTCGCTCTGATACCACTTGACGCCAACCTGCCCTCGACGGCACGGTCGCTCCACCAGGACCTTCACTGTCCACGGCTCGAAGAGTTAACCGTTCTTCCAACTCCCTCGGGAGTTCTGTACCCATAGTTACTTCCGGCGATCCTTCCTGCCTTAGTAAAAGAAAGATCGGCTCTCGCGACTTCGAAAATTCCACAATGGAGAACCGGACTCTCGAATTCCGAGACTCGAGGCTTCTGGTCAATCGTTGACTTTCTCTCGGTATTTCGGGACCTCGCGCTATCGCGGCTCGTGACTAGCGTCTCTATACCTTAGAGTTCTTAAATTCCGAGACCCGAAGTTCCGAGATGCTGACGACTCGGAATCTCGGGACCTCGCGCCCTCGTCGCTCCCGAGATCAGACTTGAGGCATCCAACCCCCGAAATCCGATGTTTCGAGATCACCTATCACATCATCAAATCCCGACGTGCACTATGCAAAACATTCTGGTACGTCGTGTTTCGCATTCTCGTGACCTCACTCTACGAGAAACAGGAATCTCCTGTCGCGAACTCCCGATGCATCTGACCCACAAGTCAAGTCGTGATCTTAGTGATTCCCCATGACAATTCAAGTCGTCGATTCTCTTCTCTTGAAGAGTTTCTCCGTTCGCCACCTTTGTCTTGTACCACTGAAAACAAAGGTGCTAGTCCTTCTGAGCTTTGTTCCTCTGACTCCTCCAGAGAATTTTCCCGCACGCTCCCTACGTTCGGCCTTCAATGACTTTCAAAGTGTTGAAGTCTTCCCGGACTCTGCGCTTTCACCCTCACAGAAACTCCGGCCTTTCTGTTCTCAGGCTTGCTTCTGAGACTCCAATCCGACCTGCACTCACCTGCACGGCTTGAATGACTCAAAACGACTCTGGGTTAAAGAGAACAAAAGTTCAACTGCTTAGCCTCCTCAACGCACTCTATGCGGAGGTATTCAACTGCACTCGATGCAGGAATCTCCTGGCTTAAGAAGAGAAACAATTGAAACTCATTCACTCATTCTCTCAGGTTTCGAACCTGATAGGCTATCACATATGCAGCATATAAAAGATACGCATAAAAGGAAGCAAACATGCAAAGGCACAATATCAACAACACACAGAGATCAAACACATCCATGGAATTGAATCAAAGCTCTTCCTATTAATTCAATGGTTGTACATGGAGGTTCTTCACAAGCTCTCTGCTCTTCGCTTCTTTCTCTCTATGCTAATGCTGAATGAATGTTATGTTACAATGATACAAGTGAGGGTGTCTATATTCCGTTTTCCCTCTCGATAACAAAACTGTCTAATCTACAGTTAATTATTATATCTACTTGCATTTAAATCTAAGTAAATGCCTCAGCTACCTAAGGACGAGAGCTTATCCGCTCAAGGTCCGTTACAATCTACAAGTGCGCTTCATCACATCAAAACATTAATGTTTGGCGCAGTCATATATCACAATGGTTCAAAATTTTAAATGCTGGCGCTTTCCAGCTGTTCCTCTTTTCCTCCTCGCGCTGGCTCGCTTGATTGAGTGAGCGATGCTCCTGCATCACCTCCCTTTTGAGCAAGAAGAAGATGAATGGACTGCGCCTCTTCAACAGTTACAAGATTGCTACAATATTACTGTTGATGAGGATAATGACCCTAGAGATGTAAACATTGCAGAAACTGAAGGTCATAGAGACATAGAAGGGCCTAGGATTGAATTACCCTTTGTTGGATAGCCTATTAAAATCAAGAAAGTTAATATTGGAATAGAGCAAACACCTAAGATGGAAAATGTGGGAGACTATTGGGATGATTCCACTATTAGCAAGATCACAAAACTCTTACATGAATATCAGGACTTGTTTCCAACCAAGTTCATAGATATGAAGGGCATTAAAGGGACCATGGGAGAAATGAAGATCCCTCTGAGACCAGATGCAAGACCCATCAAGCAGAGACCTTACAGACTGAATCCCAAGTATAAGCAGAAAGTTAGGATTGAATTGGATAGAAATTTAGGATTGAATTGGATAGAATGTTGGAAGAAGGAATCATAGAACCTATTGAAGAATCCGAATGGATTAGCCCTATGGTGTTCCAAGATAAGAAGACAAGAGAAATCAGAATTTGTGTAGACCTAATGAATTTGAATGATGCATGTCTACATGATCCATTCCCTACACCTTTTACTGACGAGGTCCTAGATAATGTAGGAGGACAGGAGGTTTTCTCATTCAAAGATGGGTTTTTAGGTTATCACCGGATCAGGATTGCTAAGGAAGATCAACATAAGACCACATTTGAAACAAAATGGGGGTCATTCCAGTATACTGTAATTCCTTTTGGGTTGAAGAATGCACCAGCCATCTTTTCCAGGGTGGTGGTCGAAGCATTTAAGGACTTCTTACACAAGTTCCTAGAAGATTATTTTGATGATTGGAATGTCTTTAGCCTACTGAAAGACCATATTGAATGTTTAATATTGATGTTATATAAGTGAAAACAATGTCAGATTTCCCTGAATTTTAAAAAATGCATTTTCTTTTCACCCTTTGGAGTGCTGCTAGGGCATATCGTGTGTAAGTGGGGATTGTTGGTAGATCCTTCCAAGATTGCCATCATTTTTTATCTACCTCCTCCCACTTCGGTTAGACACCTACGCACACTGGATACTACATAAATTTCATTAAAGGTTATGTATAGATAACAACACCTATGGAGAAGCTATTAAAGAAAGACAGTAAGTTCCAATGGACAAAAGAATGCCAGCAGAGCTTCGACACACTAAAGCAGAAAATGGTCACTGCGCTAATCTTGGTTTTTCCAGATTGGAGTAAGGAGTTCAATGTGCATGTCGATGCTTCATCCATTGCATTAGGAGAAGTTTTAGCACAATAGGGTGCAGAAGACACTAATCACCCCATCGCCTTTGCTAGCAAGAAGCTTTCTACAGATTAGAGTAACTATACTATAACTGAAAGAGAAGGCTTGGCTATGGTTTATGCATTGCAGAAGTTTATACACTATTTTCTGGGAGGACATTTTAATATGTTCACTGACCATTCTAGATTGAAATACTTAGTCAATAAGCCAGTGTTGGGGGGAAGAATATGAAAATGGATACTAATATTCCAGGAGTATGAGTTTGAAATTGTGGTCAAGCTAGGGAGAATGAATAAAGGACCTGATCACTTATCTAGGTTAGAACATGGGGAGGAACCTACTAGTCTGGAAGATACACTACCAGATGCACAGTTGTTGGCCATCAGGAAATTCGTTGATCACTTCGCCGAGATAGTTCAGTTCCTGTCCACAGGAATGGCACCTCGCGAATATATAGTTATGAAGAAGAAACAATTGGTAGTTTGCGTTGTAGCTTTTCAACTTATAGTTGGACAGTTATATAATATGGGACCAGATGAAATCTTGAGGAGATGTGTTATGGAGGCAGAAAGGCCACTGATTCTTGTAGAATCACATGAAGGCATCGCAGGAGGACATTATGCAGGGAAATCCACAACGCAGAAGATTCTCAGAGCTGGCCTCTAGTGGCCTACTTTACATAAGGATTCTAAGGAATACTTCAAAGTCTGTGATGTATGACAATGAGTAGGAAATACTTCTAGAAAAGATGAGATGCCTTTGGTGCTGCAATTAACACTACAAGTATATGAGAAAGAAAGAGAAAAGGCTTATCATGACAGACATATCAAGAGGAATGCATTCAAGAAAGGAGACTTGGTATTGTTATATGACAGAAAATTCATGAAGCATCCAGGGAATTTTAGGACACATTGGTTGGGGCCGTTTGAGATTGCCTATGTTACAGAAGGAGGATCTGCGCAGTTGAAGACCCTTAATGGAGAATGGAAAGAAGGTTTGGTAAATGGGAGCCGGTTGAAATTATATTATGACAACCAGCTGCCTCACAGCTCTCAATAGAATCAAAGGTATAAGGGTCGAGGTACCAGGTGCAGTTGAAACTGGGAACCAGACACAGAAAAGACATTTTTCACACAACAGGGAGGGACATAGCAAAAAGCACATGATACTCTGTGCAGTCTGCAATCGAAGTAAAACAAAACGGTCGGTCTTGCAATGACTCGGGACGAGTCACATGTGAGTGTTGGGGGCTTGTTGGCCCTTGGTTAGGTAAGGAAGCGAAGATTAAGGAAGAAATGTGAATTACGAACTACACGAAAGGCACATAAACCAAGGAAGGGTCGAAGTGAGAAAAGAAGCAGAAAAGAAGGAGAAAAGAAAGGAAAAGATGGTCGTTGGAAGAGAAGATCGAGGAAGACAAAGCAGTAAGGAAGATGAATCGTGGAAAACTTGGCAAGAGGAAGAAGACACCAATGAGTTCTTTGGAGCACCTCACAGAAAAGGAGGAAGGATAGTTTGGTGAAGCCCTGAACACGCGGGTCAAGTGGACCAAGGGTTTAGGCACCTAGGGTTTTGGATATAGGGTTTTGATACCTAGACTTATGCAATGTAATGTATAAATAAAGGTCTAGGAGATTCAAGAGGTTTTCTCAATAGTTGGTTCATTATTGATTGATGTTGGTTGATGTTAAGTGTTGATTTTTATTGAAAGCAATATTGAGTCAGTGTTGTAAGATCTTCAGTTGGGTGTGAAGGTCACCCCTACAGCTGGGTGTGCAGGGAGGGAAGGGAGAAAGGGAGAAAGAGAGAGAGAGGGATCTACAGCTAAGTGTGTAGATAGTTGTATGCTTCCACATAATATATCAATAAACATAGTTCTTTGAACTTACCCCTAGGGAGAGGGTGAACCATGTATATCTTGTTGTTTTGTGTGATTGATACTGTGTTATTTGTCATATGTTATACTGTTATTGAATTATTGTGTTATATCAGAGATATAACTTGTGAAGTAATTTTAGGAAGGGTAAGGAATATCTACATTGGCTGGCATTGTGTTTTTTATTCACTTTGCATTTCCTCTGGTTGTAGACACATGTGTCCTGCAACCCCCTATTGCTACTTCGGGTGAGACTGCATATGCTTTGCAGGTGTTTTTGAAAGGGCTAGTAGTGAGGGCTTGTTGGTGCGATGTAAGAGTTGAACCCTGGGTCTGACCCTATGCCAACATAGCCCTATTTCCTTTTCATGGACAAAAATCTGCTTATAACCTGAAAACCCATCAATCATTTGATTAGAACAACCTAATTTTTGAAAAAAATGGTCCATTTTAAAAAAATTATAATTATATTTCAATGAATACTTATTGAGGTTTCTAAAATCAACACAAAGTCTAATTTCACCATTCATTTTTCTAACAGGTACTAAATTTTCAACCCAAGAAGAATATCTCAAAAGAACTATAATTTTTGCATCCAATATATTTTTAAGCTCCTTTTCAATGACTGGGAAAATGATAGGATTTACTTGTCTTAATTTCTATCTGAACGGTTTAGATCCTACCTTGAGAGAAATTCTATGTTGAATAACGCTAGTGTCATAAGTTTTCAAATCTTTATAAGACCAAACAAATACTTCAGTAAATTCTTTGAACAAATCAACATACTTGACCTTCTGATCAACAGGCAAAAATTTGGAAAGTTTGATATGCCTTGGTTCTTGATCAGTCCCAATATTGTGATCTTCTACTTATTTATTTTGAGGATGAACAATTGGTTTTACAAAAACATCATCTTTTTTCAAATAGCTTCTCCAGAGGCACCAATCCTTTCATAATTTGATTATTTCTTAGCACCATCATTTTACGATTAGAAATCATATCTTGTAATTTAGGATCCTGATGACTATTTTGATTAATTTGTTCATTGTTTTGGTCATCTTCCTGATCAATATGAGTTGCTGAAAATTCATCAGTCATTTCCAAAAACATTTTGATTTGTTGATCATCTTCAAACACTTGCTAATTTTTAACATTGTCACGTATTGAAGGTTTATATTTCATTTCAATTTCATATTTAATATTTGGCACTTCAGGAGGCTTGAAAGTACCTATTGCTACAACTAGAGAATCAACTTGTTTATTTTCTTTTCTGGGAATTGCATGAATATTAAAGTCAAAAATATATTCTCAATTAAGACCCAAGCATAATTTTTATAAGATCTCATCCTAGGATGTTTAACTTGATAATCTTTCCTTATTTTCTTAACAATTAATTATGCATCCCCATAAACAATAAGATTTGTAATTTTCATTTACCTAGCAACTTCTAAACCTAACACTAAGGCTTCATATTGATAAACGGTGGAATCAGTTTCAAATTGTAATCTAAAAGAAAATGGATTTTTTTTTTCCATAAGGTGAGATGAGAAGAATACCTGCTCCACCACCTTCCCAAGAGGAATCTCCATCAAAATACATTTTCCACATTCCCTCTTTAGGCTTATTTTCAATCAAAGAAATATTTACATTTTCTATACAATTTTATGGTTCATCATTTACAGATAAGATAAAACAACCCAAATATTGATCTTTGGAGTAGGCAGGATAATTATTAGGGTGATTAGGATCACCGATAGTGTAAGCAAGTTTGGTTTCCCTATAAAGTCTCTTGGTCTCACCACCAAAAATTGGGATTGTGGCATAAGTCATGGGAAAAATTGACATAAGGCGAGATTAGAAGAATACCTGCTTCATCACCTTCCCAAGAGGAATCTCCATCAAAATACATTTTCCACATTCCCTCTTATAGATAAGATAAAAAAAACAAATGTTGATCTTTGGAGTAGACATGATAATTATTAGGGTGATTAGGATCACCGACAATGTAAGCAAGTTTGGTTTCTCTATACAGTATCATGGTCTCACCACAAAAAATTGGGATTGTGGAATAATTCATGTCCATTTGCAATGATCCACCTATTTTACTTTCCCAATATATAGATAATAACATTCTGTAGTTGACATAAACATCTACCACAACTATCTCCATCAAAACACCTTTTACATGTATTTGGGCTAAGTGAACTACCATACATTTAATCATCCCTAAATATCTAACTTTTCTCGAATCAAATGAATACAAGTCATGGTATGGTCTTGTGATTTGTAATCCTAACTTATCCATAACTATTTTTGGCATTAGATTGTGAGAAACTCATGAATCTAACATGAAATTATGTAAAATATGTTCATGATCTATTAAAGAGATATAAAATGGGGCTACTTCTTCTCCTCTTTCCTCAATGTGAGGACCAAAAATTAAAGTAGGTAAATTTTATCTTGCAAGTTTGATGTATCCAGTTGGATTTTTGCAACTAAACAATCAATCATTTTTATCACTTGTTTTATATAAACATGATTTTTTTTCAATTTCTAACAAAGGGATTTGGATTCCGATCTTATTAGAATCATGTTCCAGATTAAAATAACTGATTATTTTTTTGTTTCCATTGGTTATGTATCTACTTTCTTTGTAACATATGGATCGGATCTTTGTTTGGGGGTTGTGATTTCTTTCCATTTGTCTTTATTTTGTGTTTTTTTTGGTTGACCTTGATTATTCATTTTGGTTGTATTTACATTGGTTCTTGGTCTAAGGTCATATTTTCTATGTAATTCAACTTGTAATGCATCTGAGAAGGCTCTATATTAAGATGATGATGAATCAAAATGATTATTATTATCATCTTCATTAAAATATGATTTAAAGCTTAAATATTATTTATAGTCATCCTGAGTTACAAGTGCTTCAAAAGGTTCACCTTCCATCATATTAATATCCTCATTGATATCCTCAATTTGATCTTCAAAGTTATCAACCAAATTTTCATTTTTTATAGGTTCTTGTATAGGTTGATCCTCATTTCTCCTTTCTCTCTGCAAAACCCGGGGAGGATTAAAAAGCCTTCTAAACTGATTTTGGTTTCTAGTGGCAGGCCTTCTTCTTGTTGTTCCCATCCTAGCCAGTTTATTTGATAGATCCTTGATAATTTTGAACATCTCTTCAATTTTATCCTCCTGATTTTTGTTAGTACCATATGTACCAAATTGTTCTTTTTGTTTTCTTCTTTGTCTTTATCTTTCTCTTGATTCATTTCTAACTCTATCTTTTCCTGTTGCAATCATGTTGGATTCAATTTCTATTTCCTTTTATTGCATATTATTTAAGGTGGTGGATCTCCTTTCTCTGAGCAATAAGGCAAAATCAGGATCAAAAGAGTCAACAAAAGTAACTTTTGCTATTGGTTGTGATGGTTTGACATCTGCAGGGATTTTATTATAAAGTTAATTAAATATCTTGATGAAATTTGAGACTTATTCACTTTGTTTCTTTTTAATATTCCCAAACTTAGTCAAAAAATACAAATGATCTTTCTTTTCACCGCATTGTTTGAGGAAAGCAGATTCTAGTGCATCCCAAGAATTGATGGAATTAAGGGGAAATATCTTAAGCCATGTCCTCACTTCACCCTCAAATGTTTGAACAAATATCCTCATATATACATCTGCATGGTCTAATCCTTGATTATCTTCGAAATAATCAAATGTTTCTAAATGTTTTAGATTTGTGGTCTCACCCTCCCCATTAAATCTAGGTAGCAGTTTCATATAATTATTAGGGAAATCATGAATATTTGCTAGGATATTCAAAGGAGCATATCTAGCAGCAAATTTATTGAAAACTCTTGGTGGAGGAGGGGGAGGTGGTTTTTGTTGTGGTATTTTCCCTGACATAATTAGGTACTCAAGTATTAACTGAGAATTATCAGGAGAAAGGGGATTGAGATAAGTATTGGAAATCTCTTCTTATTCAAGAGGGTTTTCTAGCAAAGCAATTTGTAGGATCTCTAAAACTTCCCTTTTTGGACTTAAAAAGGAAAACTTTTGGGTTGTAGACCAAACGAAAATATCTTCAAGAGATTCATTTGGAGAACTCTCGAGGGATTTTTTCAGATAGGTATGCAGAGAATCTTTGAAGGAATGTATTTTAGAAACTACAATAGAGTCTTTAAGAGATTTAAATATAAATTTCAGGGAAAAAATGAATAGAGTCTATTGTAGATACTGTCAAGGCTGGTTTTGGGGAACTTGGGAGAGGTTCTTCGGGAGGTGAAAGGAGAGAATGGTTGGAAGGGTTTAAAGGGATTGTAGGAGTTTTTTATTATGGAATCCTTTGGATCAATAAGATATTTTCCTTTTGATTTAGGAACAATGGAGGATGAAGGTTTAGAAGAGGATAGGATTTTTCCTTGATAGTAGTTTTTCAGTACTATCTACTGGTGTTGTTTTCTTAGGATCTGGGTGAGCCCTAGTGTTCTTCCTTCCCGATGCCAAGATTGAAAATGTGGAGTCGTCAGGTGAAGGATTTTAGCCTTCCTATCTCTTTGTTCACCAACAATGAGTAGGTTTACTATCATCTTTCCTAGGGAAAAATAAATTTCTTTAATTTGGTCCCCGACAACAACGCCAAAAGAATGTTGTAACCCTTGAGATGTTTCTATCTAGGAAACTATTCTAAGGAATCTATTAGATTGATTGATTTATTTTTTTAGTAGGTCTGTCCTAAAACATAATGTTTTTTTTTCCATTTTAGGCCTATATATTTAGTCTTTGAATAATTAAATATTTAAGATGAGAAGGAAAATCATTCTATGTTTCAGACAATCAAAACTTTAGAAGATGAGAGAAGAATTTAAAGAAAATAAACTGAAAATTAAAGTAATGTACCTTCTAATAAATATTACTTAACTTTCTAGAGGAAGGAGTAATGTTTGATCATGTATCTTAAAACCAAAATATTGTTTAAACTTAAAGAATACTTCTTTTTAATTAAAAAAGGAATAATAAAATTGAAGCACAAGTCTTCTTTATACTCACAATACATTTGAATAAATCTGAAACTTATAATGATACTTTTCATCATTATGATGATAGTTGTTGTACTAATTCATCACATTCATGGCAGTAGATACATCTAAGAAGAAATTGAGAGCATGGAGATAACACACAGAAAGAGAGATCACATAATTTGAAACATACAAGTTTGAGTCTTCAAAACTGCAGAGATTTTTTATTAAAAATTAAGCTAGGGGAAAAATATATATTTACATTGAGTTCTCATGAACATTTATACAAGATAGGTCAAAACCAAAAATGGTTATTCAATCCTATTTTTTAGAAAATTGAGATACAACAAAATCTTCGAGTCCCTAAAAATAGGACAACTGGAGGAGTCAAATCCTAATTTTCTTCTTCCTCTTTGATCAGTCACCCTACCAACAGTTGGAGGAGAAGATTCCAAGTCGCATCTGAAGGATAACTGGAAGATTTCATTTTCCTGAATGCAATATTCAACTTAGTGTATCTTTCGTATGTAGGGATATGTGAGAATAAGTTTTTTGTCTGTCATAAATATAGAAGTCATCTATGAGTAGGTCAACAATGGTTTGACCTCTTAGGGTATTGGCCATATTTCGAAACCTATCATATTTTTCCCTAGAAGAGAACAAAATTTGTCTGTATTTTTCATATGACGATAACTTTCCATCTTTATCCCAAGATGAAGGTAACCCCATCTTCACTAAATTCTCAAATTTGTTGGAAAAAGATTCCACTTTCCTTTTTAGTGTTATGCATTCATTCTCATATTGTTGTATTAGATTCCTCTTTGTGAAAAATATTTTAATTTCCACCACCATTGTTGTTCTGTCATTAACACCTTTGTTCAACAATGTTTCTATAGAATTGGATGAACTTTATGATTTGAGTGGCAACTCATTTTCTTGTTCCTAATTCACGAAATTATTTCTCGAGTACATCATCTGATTCATCTACCAAAAACATTTCATCATCTATTATTTTGAAATAATCCCAAGGCTTGACTACTTCACTAATGATTTCATCCCAAATGAGATGCTTGGCTCCTACCAAATATGGTTTACCTGACAGTTTAGTCTTCATTTGTTCCATATCAGTTAACATATTAGCCTTTAGTTTCTGATATTCTGAAATAATTTTGTATGTCTTTGATTTCTTCTTTCTTCTCTGAGATTGTTTTCTTTAGGATTTCATTTTCAACATCTTTCAGGTTTAGATACGTTAATTCCTTTGATAGTCAATTTTTAGTATCTGATGTCTTTGTTACTTGAAGATAAGAATACCCTCCTTTTAAAATTTCAATCTTATTTTCATACATTTCCATTTGCTCTCCCATCTCTACCATTTTCTTAACACAAACTCATCGATTTTCAAATCATTATTTTTCCACAATATCATAGAAATCATTGAAATAATTTTTTGAGAAGTCTCAAGAAAGATATTTGATTGAATAACAACATTATCACCCAAAACTTCAAGATTTGTACAGAGATATGACTGTAGCAAAGTAACCCTATCTTTTGATTCCAATTCTATGAAACATTTGGTTGCTACTAACTTGTTTAGTGTCTCACTATCGGGATTCTGTGGACATATCATCATATCATTAATAGTTTGAGCATTTAATTCAACGAGAACATACTCAGCTATGGAAATTATGGCTCTCTTGGATGGGACGTAATTCTCAATGCACCATACTACAAACTCTGGAAAGTGGTAAACTTTAGGTATTATGAATTTGGCAAGGTTAGATTCCCATGCATAATAATGGTCAACCAAATCCTGAAAACCCTAGTTTGCATTCTGGTATAACACAGAACGACAAAACAGGATTGAAAACATTCTTATCTTTGTCAATAATATCTTCCTCTACAGGGTTTACATTTTTCTTACTTTTTGTAGGCTGAGATGACTGCATTTT